>CM069443.1:25591457-25647608 GCA_035610835.1 Ophiura sarsii
TACATAATTGCGAGATAATTTACAGATGACGTGATAATTGTCGAGATGACGAGATAATTTACAGATGACGTGATAATTGACTACATAATTGCGAGATAATTTACAGATGACGTGATAATGGACTACATAATTGCGAGATAATTTACAGATAACAGTTTTGCCAATACCGCTATTTCGTCGCCCAATTGGGCTCCCTCTGATTTTGACTTGTGTGCCGCGTGTTGAAAAAGTGTGCTGTGGTTTGCTAAAAATTGGGCTACTCTCAACCCTGAGTCCAGGCTGTTCCTAACAGAGTAAGGCGTGGCGTCGAAACAGAGCACGCGTCAGACACTAGCTATTGTTGTGGAGAGGTCATAAACCCCAACTTGCATGTACATGATTGTATACATGTAGGGACGGTAATTACTGTTTTATTAATTAGCAGAATAGTTCCCCTGTTGTTTCTATAATTATTCATACCAGAATAATTTCTCCAAATTGTTAATGTTACATTATTTTTAATAATTTATTGTTCATCATTCCTTGTAAGATGTATGTTCGAAAGGTAAATAAAATGAATAAATTAACTAATAATGTTTAAAGCTGTATTTTTTACTAAATAATTACTATGTTGTGGCAAGTTGATGAACTCCCGGATGAACTCTGCTCGCCCATAAACCATAATAGACTTGTTTTTAACAAAGGTAATACTGTGAATCTGAATCGCATCCTCAAAGTGTTGGCTATTTTAAATTTGACATAATATTAACATTTTCCACGCGGCTATTGGTTTTATTGTATAAAACAGATTTTTCAGAAACCTTTCCCAACTTTCCATGTCTATCTCAAGGATTACAGAACCAATACCAGGCATGTTTGTACTTATTTCCATGCATTTCTCTTGGTGATGCAAAAATGGTAATTTAATTCAACATTTTTGAAACATTTTTGAGACAGTTTTGGAATGTCGTCTACAAATGCTTGCCGCGTGGAAAGTGTTAAACGGCTTTAGGTTGGTTATTTGTTGTCGTCTGAAACTTTGCCAGACCATATTGCCATATACGGCGTAATATACAACCAATTGCCTTCAGATTTGGAGAAGTATTAGACACATAGGCCTAGTTGAGTTTAGGATATAAAACGAAATTGTAACCATGTCATCGTCTGTGTAAAATTAGAGGTCAAAGTTCAAAATGTTTACGAAATAATTACTATTTTCGGCATGTTTAAGATCTTCGCACGACTATAATTTGAATTATTTTAACAATGTAATAACATTGACATCCCCCAAGTGTTGGCAATTTATATTTGACCCAATAGTCACCTTATGAGATTAGTAAATGCTATAATTTAACATGCCTAGTAGTATTGGTTCTGTAATTTTTTAGATAAGACTTTGAATAATTGGGAAATGTTTTTAAAAAATGTTTTGTAAATGGTAAAACTATAGTTACAACCATGTAGAAAGTGTTAAATTCAAATATTTACGTTAACATATTCGAAGACAATTTAGCGCGCCTGAAACACATCATTTTGCACTACAAAAAGTTGGAGGGTATCAAGTGTACCTGCTTTCGGACTAAATAAAATAGCTATATTTAAAATACCAATTGTAGACTGCTTAAATTTAGAAATTCAAACGGGAAAGTATAAAATATGAAGCATCTAACAACAACACATTTATTCAATAAATTAGATTAATTTGAAGAATAGGCGCCACGCGGCAAAAACTATGTCGGGCGGTAACTGTGATTTAATCAAATTATCGTAAAGAAAGATATTACAGTTTTATTCCGTAAAATCTTTACAGAACTGGAATTATATTCGATTCTTCGAATAATAAAGAATGTTGTTTATCATTCCTATGAATTAATACTTCAAGGTCAATTTCAAATGTTTATCAAAGACATTTCGATAAGATTGTGAACATCCTGATAAAAGCAGGTTTATTATAGTATGTACCGAAGCCTACCAATATTGCTTTAAAAGTATTTCAATAATTCGCCATCATCATGTTTAATCTGAGACTAATTAGTCTCAGGTTTAATTAATTACCCATTGCTATATAATAGAGTAAGTTGCTATCTTCAGTAGATAGCAAATCTATCAAAGTAAATTGCTATTTTCAGTGATAGCAAGTCTATCAGAGTAAGTTGCTATCTTCAGTAGACACCAAGTCTATTAGAGTAAGTTGCTATCTTCAGTAGATAGCAAATCTATCAGAGTAAATTGCTATCTTTAGTGATAGCACGTCTATCAGAGTAAGTTGCTATCTTCAGTAGACACCAAGTCTAGAGTAAGTTGCTATCTTCAGTTGATTGCAAATCTATCGGAGTAAATTGCTATCTTCAGTGATAGCAAGTCTATCAGAGTAAGTTGCTATCACTGAAGATAACAATTTTACTCTGATATATTTGCTATCTACTGAAGATAGCAACTTACTCTGATATACTTGCTATCTACTGAAGATAGCATAGATAGCAACTTATTCTGATATATAATACTTGCTATCTACTGAAGATAGCAATTTACTCTGATACACTTGCTATCTACTGAAGAAAGCAATTTACTCTGATAAACTTGCTATCTACTGAAGATAGCAACTTAATCTGATAGACTTGCTATTTAATGTACTGAAGATAGCAACTTACTCTGATATACTTGGTGTCTACTGAGATAGCAGCTTACTCTGATAGACTTGCTATCTACTGAATAAAGCAACTCACTGTGATTACTTGCTATCTACTGAAGATAGCATAGATAGCAACTTATTCTGATAGACTTGGCATCGAATGAAGGAAGCAATTTACTCTGTTGTTAGAAACCGCCCGAAATAACTCCGAGTTGAAGGTAGCCCAATTTTTAGCAAACCACACCACAGCTTTTCAACACGCGGCACACTAGTCAAAATCAAAAGTAGCCCAATTGGGCGACGAAATCGTGGTATTGGCAAAACCGTTATCTGTAAATTATCTCGCAATTATGTAGTCAATTATCACGTCATCTGTAAATTATCTCGTCATCTCGTCAATTATCACGTCATCTGTAAATTATCTCGCAATTATGTAGTCAATTATCACGTCATCTGTAAATTATCTCGCAATTATGTAGTCAATTATCACGTCATCTGTAAATTATCTCGCAATTATGTAGTCAATTATCACGTCATCTGTAAATTATCTCGTCATCTCGACAATTATCACGTCATCTGTAAATTATCTCGCAATTATGTAGTCAATTATCACGTCATCTGTAAAGTATCTCGCAATTATGTAGTCAATTATCACGTCATCTGTAAATTATCTCGCAATTATGTAGTCAATTATCACGTCATCTGTAAATTATCTCGTCATCTCGTCAATTATCACGTCATCTGTAAATTATCTCGCAATTATCTCGTCAATTATCACGTCATCTGTAAATTATCTCGCAATTATCTCGTCAACTATCACGTCATCTGTAAATTATCTCGTCATCTCGTCAATTATCACGTCATCTGTAAATTATCTCGCAATTATCTCGTCAATTATCACGTCATCTGTAAATTATCTCGCAATTATCTCGTCAATTATCACGTCATCTGTAATTTATCTCGTCATCTCGTCAATTATCACGTCATCTGTAAATTATCTCGCATTTATCTCGTCAATTATCACGTCATCTGTAAATTATCTCGCAATTATCTCGTCATTTATCTCGTCATGTCATCATCTGGTTAACTCGTCATGACCCTTCAGGGCCACCGTAGTATACAACATAATTATACTAAACTGCGCCAATAAAGTATCGAAACACTTACAAATGGTCAGATTTATCGGAACCTGAATTAGTATGCAAACAAATGATTAAATAATTCGATTCACAGTTATCTTCTGCGCATTTTGACACCTCTTGTGTTGCGCTATAATGTTGTTTGGCGGATTTATGGGCACTTGAGTGGCTTAAAGTCGAATTCTAAAGTTGCAAAAGTTCCTATTCACAGAAAGGAACTCGAACAAAGCATCACACACAGACAAAATTAAGACACAAGACACCAATTTGTTCTGTTTACTTAACCATGACAATTAATGATTGATTAATTATTGATTTATGCCTCCCATCTCTGACCCTTTTGTTTTGTTATTGAAAATTAATGCTGATATTCATTGCAATCGATTTATCCAACACGCGACATACACATCATTTTAAAAAGGCGGAAAAAAAGAATGATGATCTTATTCGTTGCTGGAATAGGGGCTTTTGCAACTTTAGAATTCGACTTTAAGCCACTCAAGTGCCCATAAATCCGCCAAACAACATCATAGCGCAACAAAAGTGGTGTCAAAATGCGCAGAAGATAACTGTGAATCGAATTATTTAATTATTTTTTTGCATACTAATTCAGGTTCTGATAAATCTGACCGTTTGTAAGTGTTTCGATACTTTATTGGCGCAGTTTATATGTACTTTCATGACTTTGAATTCAACATCTTATTCATTATGTTGCATTGCCTTTGCCAACATTGTCGTTTGTCCACACTTGTGCTTGTATTGTCTGCGTCTTGCACCTTGTCTTACGTCTTTCATGTTGTAGCTGTCCTGCACCTCTCCCTTTTTGTAAGGGTGGCCAAGACCTCACGAGCTGTGCTCTTACTTGGTCAGCCCACCATTTTCCTTCACTGAACTGTCTTTCACTGAAATGCTTCATTTGATTTGCCATGCTGCTGAGACGCCAGGGTCAAAATTAGAGGTCAAATTAATCTTCTTCAACATGTTCAACATTTTTATGTTGTTGTTGTTGTTGATTATTTATTTTTATTATTATTATTATTATTATTATTAATTTATTATTATTATTATTATTATTATTATTATTATTATTATTATTATTATTATTATTATTATTTTTTTTTTTTGGGGGGGGGGGGGACTTACTTAAATAAAATAAAATAATTAAATTGATGACATTTATTAAATTGCTCATATTGATTAAGTTAAATCAAATAATTCAATTTGTTAAATTAATTTATTAACTTATTAACTTAATTAATGTATTAATTTAATAAATTTGATTAATTCATTAATTTATTATTTTTTTAAATTTTTTAATATTTTATTATTTTATACATTTTTATCTCATCGTACAAGATCAAGGTAAAGAATTCCAGTTATGTTAAAACATAAGATCTATAACGGACAAGAATAATTCCTTCAAATCCCATGTCAAAACCTATCTATGAACCAGGAATTGGCTGAATATGTGTAACTTATTTCCTTTGATTGCCCTATCAATTGTTTTGTCTTTTGTTCTTTTCATCATCTTTTGCAGGCACCTATTCTTTTTGGGACCCCATTGGAAATAAGTTGGCATATTTAGTCAACTTTATTGGCTTTAAATAGATAAATAAATAAATAAATACATCGGACACTGGTATAAAGCAGCACAAACATGTCGCACACTTGGAAAAACCGCCTGGAAAAATACATTATAACACCGGCAAGTACAACACCAACGTCATCAAACCATACATCTATAACTTTCTGCAAAACGATGATAAGATCAAGTTTATTGTGAAACGAAACCACAATCATATGATTGTGTATCAACTGCTTCAAGATTCCGGACGTTTTCAACTATCTTGCTCCAGGGCGTAGGTACGACATGTTCTTGATCTTGATAGACTGTCAACAGAAAGGATTCTTCCATTACGGATGGTTCGATTCAATAATTGGTCTATAATAATCTAGACGTAGAGCCTTTCATTCAAGCCCTTGAGAAAATGGATTCCCGACACCGGGGTATTATCACCCTCAAGGATGGGTTCCGTGACTCGCATCAAAATACCTGTTTAAGACAGGTTCCAAGGCTACATTCACCTTGTTAAATGAGAATGACAAAGACCTCCATTGGCTTTTTAATGACAATCTTGTGGTTGGACCTTCCATCATCTTTCATCGGTATCATGAGGTGGAAGAGACTCAGATTCGAGGTGGCAAGATGTGTCAGAAGGTCGTTGGGTATGATGCCAATGCACTATTCCTTTGGGCTATCATGCAAGAAATGCCTACAAGGATGTACACCAGAAGACACCGTGAAACTGGGTTCAAGCGAGAACCCCAAACAACGATTTCAATGGTAGATTATGAAAATGGCAGAAATGGGAGAACACAATCGAGGAATCAAAATCAGACACGATGGTACAACACTGAAAAGCGAATCGGACCACGGATGCTGCCAGTGGATGGATTTTGTGCAGAGACAAATTAAGTCTTTGAATTTAATGGTTGTCAATTCCACGGACACAAGTGTAAAATGAATCCTCTCCATGAAACACCAGAGATGAAAGAAAGGTGTATTACAAAAGATAGGAGAAGAGACAATGCATAGAGAATGGGGGATATGAATTCTTGGAAATGTGGGAGTGCCAATTTAGGAGACTGAAAAGGTCCAACAAAGACCTGCAAACATTCCTTCGCTCTATTCGTCCACCCCTTTACCGTAAAACTACTATGACACAAGGTGAAATCATACAAGCGGTTCTCCAAGACAAGATATTTTGATTTATTGAATGCGATATTCGCGTGCCAGAACATCTGAAGAAGCGTTTGAAGAAATGCCTCTATATTCAACAACGTTGATATTAAGAGGGAAGATATTGGTATCTTATTTGTGGATTTAAAATACGCGTGCGTTTGAGGTATCCAGTCGATATCTATTGTAACCCACAGGGGCGGACTGGGACCTGAAAGCGGCCGTGGCAAAATTATTAAAGCGGCCCTTTTTGACCATGTCAGGCAGAAGTATGTCGTCCCGGTAGTAAATTTTCGTAAAAGGTTGCCCCAATTTTTTTCCCAGTCAGTCACCTCGTGAATTTCACGTAAGTCTGGGGGGGGGGGGGGGGGGGGGGGGGGTGGGGGGGGGGGGGGGTGGGGGGGGGGGGGGGGGGTGTAGGGTCAAAAAAAATCGCACGGTCAAAAAATTTCGCACGGTCACAAAATTTCGCACGGCCACAAAATTTGAGTAACCGGCCCTGAGAGGCCCAAAACCAAGCGGCTCATGTGGCAATCGCCACAACGCCACAGTGGCCAGTCCGCCCCTGGCTATATACGTTTATAGATGTTGTGGATATGGTCAAACAATGTTCTACCTTATCATAATCTGCAGCCACGTCATTGTAATAACTTAGCAGCCCTTTTTGGTCAAAGGCCTCTCCTGCTTTGTTTTGTCGCTCTCTCCACGCATTCTGGAATTCTTCCAATGTATCACCCATTGTTACGCTAAAAATATAACAATAAATGAAATAAACATTTTATATAAAGCGAGACATCCATAGCATTGGTTATGTTATGTAATACATTGAAATAAAAATTGGTCATGCTTCAGTGATTTAACAAGGATTTAAACCATCATCAAAAAGTGTCCTAATTTTTTTGATACACCCTGTACAGTGAATTTAATGAAATGTTTATTTACATCAATCGGACACCCTTAACCAACCCAAAAATAGTCGACTGTAGTATACCTTGTATAATTTCAGTCACACAATCAATCAACACGCAACACGAATTTCATCACCATATTTGGAATCACCTTGACAAATGCATTAAAATAAGTACAAACATTCCTAGTATTGGTTCAGTAACTGAAAAATCTGTTTTGTGTATGGTAAAAATAATAGCCGCGTGGAAAGTGTTAAATACAGCAAAACATTAACAAAATCAAGAAAGTTATTATCATTCAACAAATATATAGATGACATAATGATAGTGGCCATCAAAAACAATAATGGATATTATGATCGTTAGACATATTAAGAAAATGAAATAAATGAAGATCGTTTATCAAACAGAAGTTTGGACATGGAATCGAACACAGGACAAATGCGTGCAAGTCTCACGGCAGAACCATTACACCAAACGGTTTGTATGCATGCTGTAACTGACTTTTACTTGATCAATGCACGTGTATTGTCATTGCGCAATGGTGATTCATTGGCAACGGTTCACCATGAAAAATGATCAAATGTGTCATTATTACGACATGCCGAACTGTTTTTTCCATGGATAGTTGATTAGTGGACCAAAACTCGTCTTATAGACCGTTTTAAAGAAAATAGGAATCACTGCATACCAGGCCCGTAAGCAGGATTTTTTTAGGGGGGGGGGGGGCGTATTTTTTTGAAAAGGTACATTGGTACCCAAAAAATCGAAAAAGGTTGCCCCAAATTGTTTTTTAGTCATCTCAGACAATTTTGAGAGTGGGGGGTTAGGACATGTTTTAGTCCAAAACGGCCCGAAAAAAACGCTTTACACAATGGGAAATGGGGCGTTTTTCGGAAAATTGGGGTGGGTGGGGGGCGTTTTCACAAAAAAAGGTACATTATTAACAAAAAAAGGTACATTGGTACCAAAAAAAGGTACATTGGTGCAAAAAAAAGGTACATTGGTACAAAAAACAGGACTTTTTTCAGATTGGGGGTGGGGGGGGGGGGGCGTCCGCCCCCGCCCCCCCCCCCCCCCCTAGTTACGGGCCTGCTGCATACCTACTTCCAGTCAATAGTTAGGTCACCCATGCCCTATATGAAAGCTATGAAGATTGTTAAATGGGGTCAGTAGTCACAAACATGCACAAACACAATAGTCGAACGACCTTGCTATTGTCAAAACTCCCAACACAGAGGACTGCAGTGCAAATCTGTACGATGTTCGCCATGTAATGTCTATGGCGCCTAATGGCGGATTTCATTCCGTGGTATGAAGCTATGAAGTTTCCGCACTTATAAAACTCGCCCATTGCTTGTGTGGTAGATTTCGATCACGACAGGAGCATGCGCAGATGCGATTTTTGTGTAAGTGGTCTGTGATTTTGTCAATATTATATTTTTACTGTGATTTGTCGATCTGCATTAAATGCAAAAAGTAACAACGCCCCCGGCTGGACTCGAACCACCAACCTTTCGGTTAACAGCCGAACGCGCTAACCAATTGCGCCACGGAGGTGATTATTTACTAGGCTGTTTTGGTTTGTCATGTTCACCCGTACACTTCCCCGTACACTTTCTTGCAAAGTCGGGCATCGTTTTTTCTCAAATGTTCCTTGCATATTGCCGTTGCTGTCGCTTTTAATACATGTGCTGTCACTTGAACTTGGAACCAACGTTTAATTTGAACTGTCTATTTTCAATAAAAAAAATACTCCAATACGGGAAAAAAATCAGAAAAGCTCACAGACAACAAATAAGAACATCATTTTACCCGACCTAGAATTTCAATCAACGGATTTCAATCATCGGCAAAACCCGATGATGCGAGTGACGTCATTTAATGAGCTCATTAGCATAATTTATGTCCGTGAAATATACAATAGGGTTTTGGTAGTGTTCCGTGGTCTTCGCTATCTCCAAGCAGATAGAGCAATATACGTACACGGAATTTTTTTTAGACGAGGGTTCATTTCATGATTTGGTGACAGTAGACCAGCCAAAGGCAATAAATGTGCTTTAAAATAATTTATCACGGCATTTTTTGTTACAGCTTGACACCCAAGCTAATTCAAGTCCTTAAATGGTTAGCTTTCGAATGAAGGGGGTGACAAAAATAGAAATCGATTTTTGGGCCGTTTTCAGCATAAAAAGACAATTTTTGGGAAAAAAATATGTTTTTGCGTTTTCTGCGTAGATTTTATCTTTGAACAATTTACTATCCACCAATAATCAGTTCGACGTCGTTTGATGTATATTTAAGGGATAATTCGTACTTAAAGCTGCTAAAATATAAAGAAAATAAAGGCACAAGCGAGTACAAAAGGGCGCTTTTCTCAGTTTTATAGTTTTATTTGCCACTTATATTCGCTAGTTGATTAATCTATCACATGATGCTTGATTAAATCAACAAACTAGTTTGACATGACCTGACATGGTCTATGACATTTATAGATATTTTTTATGATGACAAATAGGGTAAAATTTAACATTAAAGGGGCATTCAAGGGTTATTTAACATGAGTGTATAGAATAACTAATAGTGAATTAGGGGAGTATCTAGGCGGAGTCTTCCATGCACCCCAGGACTCCCTAAACCAACTTTTTGAACTTACTTTCATGGTCCTAAAACATATTAAGGGTGTTACCAACATTAATTTTGGTGTTCTAAAGGGTTATTCAAGATGGCATCCAAAATGGCCGCCAAAATGATCAAATCTCATAAAAGGATCAGCCAACATATATGATGATGGTATAGGATGTATATGATGTATATTAGACTACTAGAAACTAATATCCAGCACGTTTGCTTTTTCAACATAATTATTTCAAATCAAAGATGGCGGCCAAAATGGCCGACTTAATGTTAAATATCCTATAACAGCGTGTATTGCATTACATACACCAACTAATATGTTCTACTGATATAAATGCTTTTATATAGATATACAACCCACCTATCTAACAGTTTAATTGCTTGTCACTCTCGTAAATGGACCTCATCTAGTAATATGTTTAGCTAACTACCAGTATCTAACTGTCTTAACAGATATTACTGATTTTATGGTTATGGAAGTTGAAAACCTATCTTAGCAGTAGAAATATCCAAAAGGATCACCAAACAGTTACAATCGACACTAATTATACATAAGTAGCTGTATGAACAATGACCTTATTAATCGATTATATTATCATATATCCTTTACTTACTTAATTGCCTGGGTCATTACCGTATTACTTGTGGTCATTAAACGATCACCTGGGGTGATGAAATGATCACACAGGGTCATTACACGATAACTTTGAGTCATTAAATGGTCACTTGGGGATCATTGCACTTAGAGTAATTGAATGATCCCTCGGGTTATCAAGTGACCATTCGTGTCATGATTAATTGTGGTCACCACACTATCTCTTAGGGTCATTAAATGACCACTTGGGGGTAATGAAACGGTCCTTCAAGATTGCTTAGGGTCACTTTGTGTCAATGGTCATTTTGGATTACATTGTCACTTGGATCTATATAGTCAATGAATAGTCACTTGGGGTCACTAAATAATCCCCTCCGATTACTAGATGACGGCTTGGGTCATTAAAATGATGAGCTGGGGTCATTAAGATATCACTTGTCATGTTATGATCCCTCAGGGTCATTAAACGATCACTTTGAGTCATTAAACGGTCAGTTCGGGTCATCGAAGAATCACCTGGGGTTATTACGTGACCGATCGGGTCATTAATGATTGCTCAAAATCATTACGCTATCACTTGGGGTCCTTAGATGATCACCTGGGGTCCTTAAATGATCACCCGGAGTAATAATATGATCAATCAGTGTCAATAAATGATCACACAGGGTCAATAAATGATCAATCAGGTTCAATAAATGATTGCTCGGGGTCATTAAACAATCACTTTGAGTCATTAAATGGTTATTTCGGGTCCTTGAAAGATCCCTTGGGATTATTCAATCGACCGATCCGGCCATTAAATGATTGATTTGGGTCATTACGCGATCACTTGGGGTCATTAAATGACCATTTAAGGACTCAAAGTCATTGTTTTAATGACCACGAGAAATCATTTATTGACCCTCAGTGATCATTTATTGACCCTGTGTGATCATCTATTGACCCTGATTGATCATTTTATTACCCCAGGTGATCATTTAACGACCCCAAGTGATAGCGTAATGATCCCGAGCAATCATTTAATGACCCGATTGGTCACTTGATAGCCACCAGTGATTATTCGATGACCCGAAATGATAATTTAATGAATCAAAGTGATTGTTTAATGACCCTGAGTGATCATAACATGACCTCAAGTGATATCTTAATGACCCCTAGCTCATCATTTAATGACCCAAGCCATCATCTAGTAATCGGAGGGGATTATTTAGTGACCCCAAGTGACTATTTATTGACTAGATCAAAGTGATAATGTAATATTCAGAAAATGACCATTGACACAAATTGATTGTGTAATGACCCTAAGCAATCTTGAAGGACCGTTTCATTACCCCAAGTGATCATTTAATGACCCTGACTGATAGCGTGGTGACCCCAATCATTCATGACACGAACGGTCACTTGATAACCCTAGGGATAATTCAATTACCCAAGTGCAATGATCCTCAAGTGACCATTTAATGACTCAAAGTGATCGTGTAATGACCCTGTGCGATCATTTCATCACCCCCAGGTGATCGTTTAATGACCGCAAGTAATACGCGACGGTAAAATACGTGCTGGATATTAGTTTCTAGTAATCTAATATACATCATATACATCCTATATACCATCATCATATATGTTGGCTGATCCTTATGAGATTTGATCATTTTGGCGGCCATTTTGGATGCCATCTTGAATAACCCTTTAGAACACCAAAACTAATGTTGGTGACACCCTTAATATGTTTTAGGACCATGAAAGTAAGTTCAAAAAGTTGGTTTAGGGAGTACTGGGGTGCATGGAAGACTCCGCCTAGATACTCCTCTAATTCACTATTAGTTATTCTATACACTCATGTTGAATAACCCTTGAATGCCCCTTTAATGTTAAATTTTACCCTATTTGTCATCATAAAAAATATCTATAAATGTCATAGACCATGTCAGGTCATGTCAAACTAGTTTGTTGATTTAATCAAGCATCATGTGATAGATTAATCAACTAGCGAATATAAGTGGCAAATAAAACTATAAAACTGAGAAAAGCGCCCTTTTGTACTCGCTTGTGCCTTTATTTTCTTTATATTTTAGCAGCTTTAAGTACGAATTATCCCTTAAATATACATCAAACGACGTCGAACTGATTATTGGTGGATAGTAAATTGTTCAAAGATAAAATCTACGCAGAAAACGCAAAAACATATTTTTTTCCCAAAAATGGTCTTTTTATGCTGAAAACGGCCCAAAAATCGATTTCTATTTTTGTCACCCCCCTTCATTCGAAAGCTAACCATTTAAGGACTTGAATTAGCTTGGGTGTCAAGCTGTAACAAAAAATGCCGTGATAAATTATTTTAAAGCACATTTATTGCCTTTGGCTGGTCTACTGTGAGGTTTAGAATGAGTTAGGATTCCTGTAATTTCGAAGACCACAGATTTTCAAAATGTGAATTTTCCAACATTTTACGACATAAATTTGGTCACAAAACGTGTTTAATACTATACATTTTACCGATCTGCAGATGTTATTGACCCTCCTCTAAAATTCTACCTGATTTTTAGCACGTTTCTCAGTTTTTGAGATGCCCAAATAGACCATTTTCCGAAGCTATATCTAGCAAATATTGCAGTCACTGATACTCCATTGTTTTCTTGCGTATAACAAAATATGACATGCAGCGTGACCTCCCTACTGACTGCTTCCGAACGGTTCACCACCGATGAAATAAAATAAATCTATAGTGTCATATATTTATTATTTCAACACGGTGAACCGTTGAAACATACATATGATGCGACTCATTTCTTCCCATAAATAGCCTTTAAGTTTAAAATAAGTTCAATATACACTAATCCATTGAAAAAACAATTCTGCATTTCATAATAATGACAAAATCAGATGATTTATGACGGTGATCCGTTGAGAATGAATCACCATTCCTATACATGACTTTTATAAGTAGTATATAATTGACACGCAATAACAGATCAAGCCCGTCTAGTGTAGCGATTAGCTATTGGGCTTTGAGTTCTTGTGGCCCGGGTTCGAATCTCGGGAAGGTATTTTATTTTGTTTAATTTGCTTTTAATGGTTGATTGATTGATTTTTTAATTTAATTGATTGATAATTTAGACCCACATTTTACGCTGTTTCTTAAATCATGGTCACGGTATCTTACATAATTATAAGCCTACATTATTATGGTACCAAAAGGATGCACACGATGTTCACAGTTTTCCAAGAATTTATGCAAATGAATTAATTCTTTTTCATATGTGACTAACAGGGATTAGTTTGTTAATTTGTTATACTGATGTTTTTATAAAATGCATTGAATTCAGGACGTACTTATATCTTAATAATAATGTTAACCGAATAAAAAACTTTAAAAATAAAAACATAACTTTTCTAATCCTTATACACATGTAGTAAAATGCGTGTGAACAGTCATTTCAAAATGATTTTTCGTTCTTCTATCTTATATAGATAGGGCTTCTTCTTCATGTTGCATTCTTTTGTATGTAACTTTATTTATTTCCCATAATGGCATTTTGTAATGCCACGAAAACATAACATGTCATTGTCTCCTTAATTGCTATCTTCTGAAGAAAGTAATATTTACACGACCCATACTAATTGCCTATTATTATAGACTTATAGCCCCACACAGTTATCATACATAGGGTTTAGTATTTAATGAGCAGTCCTTAATACACTGTTGTGTGAACTTATATACCGTTTGTCAAATGTTGATTATAAATAAATTATTGAATACACCAAATATAATTGTGCTTCAACATTTTGTTTTAAATCCATTAGGATAAATTGTAAACAAATAACATGTTTTTACGTATATGCAACCATAGTACTGAGTGACCAATCATTAAATGACTTGACTCATACGCGTCAATTTCAGGAAATATTAACACTACTCCTGTGAATAATTTGGCGAAATCTGATCACAATCCGACATTCCGTTTGGAAGTTATAGGCAAAAGACTGATATCAGATGGTGAATTTAGAATTTCGCTCAGACAATCAAGGAAAATAATAGTTGGCACACTTGATACAATTTAATACAACTATTAACTATCACTGTGCTCACAATAGAGAACCGACTTGGGACATAGCACTCTTTAACAGCACGCAGAGGTCTCCCCCTCTCTCTCATCCTCCCCCCCCCCCCCCCCCCCCCCCCCCCCCATCAATCAATGTTGAGAGAGCTGTCAAAGCTTCTGATGACATGTGGCTCGGATCAACATTGCCTCGGGGGAGAGGGGCACTTTTTTTTCCTTAATTGGGACAAAGTGTGCCAACCTTTTTTTCCTTGATTGCGGGTCCGACCCGGGTCGTGGAGAAAACTAGCTATAGTGTGAACACGCCCTAAGAGTTAATTTCTGAGACCAGTATTTTTCCACTTCCTTGGTGCTATAAGTTTCTTGCAAAACAAATAATATCAGCTTTTTTTCTTGATAACCAATTTAAAATCTTTGCCGCTTAACAAAGTTCCGTATACCTTGAACGTTAATAGAAACCATAGCAGCTTTTAGATGAACATTTTGTTGCTGATTACTCATAAAACATATGATGAGCATCTGAAAATCTTTGTGTTGACAAGCATCAATCACATTGATTAATACACTGGTATACATTTCCAAAATCATAACACGTTATAATAGTCCACATCATTATTAATAATGTTATACATTTCGCACCTCTTAATTCTAAATCTGCCTGACGAGAATACACATACAAATACATACACAAATACAAATAACATAATATTTCCAAGTCCAAAGTCAAGTTCGTTCCTATTCAATATCCAAAAAGTTCTGTTTGACACACTTAATTTGACTGGTTGTGTGTCAAATTTTACCATCCTCCAAACGCTCCAAAACTGGAAAAAGGGATGTCAGATTCAAAAACACCTGATCCCCATACACGTGCACCTACCTCACCCTCAAAAAAGAAAATTTGGGAGGGGTGTTAATGCGCTGTGTAATTCTACATTCCCGGTAAACACTCTGTTCAAAGGCACAAAAAGTGGACTTATTTTAAGGTTTTTTTTGCAATTCTGAAGTGTGTGGATCGTGTTTCTTTATCAAATTGGTTAGAAATCCATCAATTTTAGAACATCTGAAATTTAAAGTGGACCCACACACCTGGGAAAGTATGATGCCAATTGCCAAGGGCATACATTTTGCACGTAAAAAATCCAATACAAAAGTTCAGAAAATCGACCAAAATATGACGTCATGACCATTGCTTCGGGAAAAAATGGCGCGGTACCCCCCTAATTAATCACATCATTTATTATGGCGTGAATTATGCCGAAATATGGAGCAAGCGTTACAATTTTAGACAAGTCAGTCGGTAAACTTACTTTAGTATGACATCTGTATCACAAGGAAGGCGAGCAGGAAATGAGACAATTGATCAGAAATACTAAACCATAACATTTATTGATGCGAGGAATATATTGAATGATAAACCATACAACTTGATGGGATGATGGCGATATTGCCAATATTGCATCGATCGTTTTCCGAATAAATGAATAAATAAATAAATAAATATACCATAAGGCCAAATAAAAATTAAAACATGTTTAGCGTCCTGACTTTTGCCAAAAAAGAAATGAGGAGGCCCTTTTTTTCTTCTTTTTTTCCCCACTTTAGGTGCCAAATTGCCCTAATTAGAGATAAACTTTGTGAACCTAAAAAAGGAGGAGGCCCTTTTTAATCTGTTTTATTTCATGATTCTGAAGGGTTGGTCACTACAAAACTTGTTTAAAATGCATATAAGGAAGATACAAACTACACTTGAAGGAAAAAGTTATGACTGAAATAAAAAGAAGGGAAAAAAAGAAAATTGAAGTGGACCCAAAAAAGGAAGCGGGAGGGGACACTAAACAGGTTATTATTGTTATTTTGCCTTTAAACACTTGATGGGATGATGAAGATATTGATTATATATACATTATAATAACAAACGAGCTTCCAATTGAGCCTTATCAGTTACGGTTTAGTTAATTTCTTTTACACTCTATACAAATTTGGATTATGGAACTTATTTTGTTGGATTATTGAACCATAGAGATGCTAACCTATAAACCCATCCGTTCTCTGCCGTTTTAGGGAAAGTTTTTCAATAAATGATGGGCATTAGACCAGGCGTAGGTAACATGGTAGATAAAACCCCGATTCTCTTGACCTTAATAGTTTGTCGCAACTGGTCTAGTTGGCGCTATAACATGGTCGAAGCCAACCACTGCTTGCCTTATGCGGCATGTCGCAACTGTTAAAGGGGGCGCTGTGTACATGAACCAATTTGATTACAGGCACAGATCTGGAGTTTCTTATCCCATAATTATTAATATCCCTGATTAGACCTACACTCATTTTTTGACAATGAACAATACAGACCGCTTTAAGAGACAAACAAACCCAATTTTCTTTCTGGAGTATGTGAAGTTAAATTGTTTCGTTAATGTTGTGTCATCAAGCCGTAAAATAGCGGAACATTGTTGCGATGCGAGGTCCAGGGGCCCGCTTAATGGGCTACTGGTGGGGGTCGAGGGCTGGGTACAGGGGCGGACTGGGTCCTGAAAGCGGCCATGGCAAAATTATTAAAGCGGCCCATTTTGACCATGTCAGTGTTTTTCAAAGGTTGCCCCAAATTTTTCCTGGTCAGTCACCTCGTGAATTTCACGTAAGTGGGGGGTGGGGGGGGGGGGGGGGGTAGGAGAAATATGCGATCGCCACAACGCCACAGTGGCCAGTCCGCCCCTGGTAACCCATTACTATTACTTAGGGCCACAACAAAAATAAATGCCTGTATACAGTAACGCACAACCACCCTGGGGACGAGATGCGCAGAGTTTACTGAACCGTGTTTAAAAAGCCGTGTTTAGTTAAACACGTTGTTTAAAAGATAAACTCGCGTTTTAGTTAGACACGAGTTTAGTTAGACACGGTTTTAAGCTAAAACCGTGTTTAGTACGCAAATACGGCCCTATATGTCTGATACTCTATGATCATCTACTAAAATTCACTACATAGAAATTAAAATATACTATGTCTACGTAGGACACAGTATTACGAAATGACAAAGATTTTGCACAACTCTATACCATTTGTTTTATATCATTTTAATCATTTGTCCACAATAACAACACGATATGTTCATATTATTTTCGCATCACGATCTCATATACATTTTACAGACGTAATATTGGTACAAATAATGATTTTAAGTATACATAAAAGTAATTAACTGACTCCACCACAAAACCAGAATCTGAATTCAATGTCAAAGTCGTTTATGTGTCAACTTTGACACAAAAAACAACAATCTAATACTAAAGTGAACACAGGGGTTTCTCCGATTGTTGCATCGTGTAACTGAGTTTTGAAACTACTCATTTATTTTAGATTTGACTTTTCCAATTTACAGCTCTATAAGGACCGTCCCCACGTATAAACTCAACAGAACACTGATGTATGAAAACGCACGATAGATATATTAAGTGTAACTTTTACAGTACGTACATGACTTGTGTATTAATTATGCTGCCATGACACCCAATAGGTTGATTGATAACATCAACTCTTACTCTACCACGTCTACCTACAAGTGGGAATGTGGACAGCCGCGTACGCAGGAGGTTGTTTAAGTTTGCTGGATGTTGGGATCGTACACCGTCATGGGATAGAAGGTAGGGGAGAGCGGGGCTGGTACACTCTCGGGGGAAGGTTCGCCCACCACGTGATTCTCATCATTGCGGCCACTGGCTGAATTTGACGAACACGCAATATATCCCGCTGTTTGGTGTGCGAGCTTCCCATGGTAACATGGCAGATCTCCGTTTAAGGTTTGTCAAATGATCATCTAAAAACCGGCTTTAAAGGGAAGCGGTCATGGTGAGGATTCTAACGAAAATTGAACAGCGCGCGGCGACTATTTGAATCTAAACAAGCTGGACATTGGCGCAGTCTGTAATTGTTCTACGTATGTCTACATGCAAGCGGTATTGTGTGCGACTCTACAACAATCTCTTAACCCAATGTGGGTGGCGCGCTCAATCAACCATCCTTCATTTGATTGAATGCATTTTCTATCGTATGATGTAAGTGATGTATTAGTTATGAGCTAAGGTTTAGCTGGTACAAAATCGTCGTTAGCGGTTTCTTTTCCTCACCATGCGCTATTCCCTTTAATACCCGTCATTGTATGTGGGACACGCGTGGTTACCGGGTCAATGCACTTATTGACCCGGAATTGTGCTATATGGGGCACATTCGCCCTTTCATTATGTTCGCCCATGGGATTTACATGATTTGTATCATTTCAAATTGTAATTCCTCCAGTTATATTTTTCATGTTTAAAAAAAAAAAGGTTAACATGGGACCCTTTTTTTGATGCGCCCTGTACACATAGGTTACGTTCTTATGTTTTTAGTATATTTATACGCACTGCCCTCAATAGTCGAGAAATGGTAATAATGTTGCTGTTCATTGCCACATCCGGGTAATTTTGAGTGTAACGCTATGGGAAAACATACAATTTCTTGGTGGCTTTTTTATGAAAAAATGCCGGACATTTCGTCCATAAAATGCATAACACTTTGAAGAGTGGGACTAAGGCTACCGGCTAGCTGGCATACTTTGGGGATAGCATACCTTTTAAAAGGTCAGTAAGGTGGGGAACACCGATGTCATGCGAAATACGTGAAACTTCGTACTTGCAGATGGCATTTCTCAAAGAGAGTAGTTTTAATCACAGAATAAGTCAAGGTAGCTGATAAAATGTGTTTCAAGCTTTCCATTGATATCAAATATGTGGTATTTACCAGCCAAATAATGTGTTAAAAAAGCAAAAAAAGGTATACCTTTAGATTTGACCTTTAGTAAGGGATGTACAGCAATGTACAGTCTCATAGTAATCTTATAGGTACATGTACTTTTCCATGCATTCTTTCTTTACTACATTATAATATGGCATGTACCATAGGAATAGTAATACAGAAGGGATGATCCATGATTAAAGCACTAATCACATTGCCGATCTTTAACATGATTGTTATTTAAATTATAGTATAGAGACCAGTCGCCTATTGCTTTACACGTTATGCATAAGTCTGTTGAATTTCGCGGGTTCGTTTTATTTGTCCTCCACAAACTTTGTTCACTCTGTGTATGAACATTGGTACGTGACGTGACCTTACTAAAGTAACATAGGGCACAATGACATATTGTATATGGTCAATGCCCTGATTGTGCTAAACAAATGTTGTGGATGAATAAATTCAACTAACTATGTCCTTGGTGAGTTACGGGTCCTTTTGTCCAACGGGCACAACCCGAAATCGATCGCACAATGGTATTTCCTTTTCGCGTTTGTCACAATATTATCCACAGTTCATTGCGGTGGTTATATGTAGAGTAAATCCTTCCCGTATTCACTATTTAACCACTCATATTCAAAATGACATAAACAAAGTGGTATACTTTCTTTTGTTAAACCCTTTATTATGATAATAAAGTTCATGGTAATGTGTTTATATTTAACATGAATTGAGAAACAAATGTTATACTTTAATTCATAAACAAGTTCTCCAGGCCCGTAACCAGGTGGGGCGGGGCTGGAGGGGGAGGGGGGGGGGGGGGGGGGGCATGTACCTTTTTTTGTACCAATGTACTTTTTGTTGTACTAATGTTCTTTTTTTGTGAAAACGCCCCACCTCCATCCCCCCCTATTTTTTAAAAATCCCCCTTTCAAAGCATTTTTTCGGACCGTTTTGGACTAAAATATGTCCTAACCCCCCCCCCCCACCGTTTACGAGTTTTTTTGTACCAATGTACCTTTTCCAAAAATAGGCCCCCCCCCCCAAAAAAAAATCCTGAGTTCTTCAAAACATCACTTTTTTTAGTTAGATGACAGTCAGTCGTTAGCACGATCACTAATGAGAGCTCTTTCTGTTATGAGGATCCCGTAGATTCTCGTAGTTACATTCTGTTTGTTACATTAGATGCTCGATCATTATTGTTATTTTTATTTCAAATAACATGAGTCTCCAAAATTCCCCCAAATAACTCATTTTTGGTCGATTAAATCGATAGTTCACCACTGGCTTATTATCTATTGAACACGACGGTCGTTTCAATGAGTAGCCATGGCCGAGCGGTTAAGGCTATAGACTATAAATCTATTGGATTCTCCCCGCGCCGGTTCGAATCCTGTCTGACGAAATTTTGTTACAATAAGCGATTTGGTCTGTGTATTGGAAAATGGCGTATATTTTTACTCCGCAAATTTTCATTCATGGATGTAATCGTCTAACTCCAGAGTATATTACTGCATTATTTCCAAGATGTTTCACATGTTAATGTCGGGAACCTTATAACCTTTTTCAAATGTGTTATTTTTTCTTTGGGAGAAATTTGCTATCAAACACGATGATAATATGTGGTAATTGTGCCGGTTTATCGAAAGGTAGGAAATACTGTTATTATATGAGAAATATATTGTTATATCCATTATCCTTTTTATTACCTCGAGTTCATGGGTTTTCTAAACCACAGTTCAAATTTTAGCCTACTAGACAATACCATGACGAAATGAGAAGGGTTTGAAATAAGCCGCTCCTAAACTAATTAGTATGCACATCCAATCGGAGTGCGTGTCTTCCGCAAGAAATCGTGCATATTTCATTTCACAGTGAACGCTTTTTGTGTGTGCTAACGACTGACTGTTTAGCATGTACATAATCTATCAAAATCAATACCTCCGTCAGCAACTCATTAACATACGGTTGCTAGCAGTGTTGGCAAGTGGTTATCACTGATTATATAACATTGGGGTCAATACAATATGTTGGAAACTCCCATTCACTTTTTAAGGGCGATAGAGGGCAGGGGGCACAATTTATACTTCTAATCTATGTGTGTAAGATAGAACGGGGACGTGTAAGTCCATAAATTACAGTTTTGATGAGAATGGTGAGTCCTTTGTTGCATCGCTCGCTAATGAGGGTTGAATATTGAATCGTTGGTATCTGAAGTGGCTGAGATCATGGCTTGGAATTTTCCCTGTTACTAGTTCATGCATCAGATTACCTATCACCGGAGCTAATTTGAATCCTGTACCTGTTGAATAAACAGAAAATATTGGTCTGAGTCCCTCTGTGTGTCTTAATATAATAACAGTATTCTTGGCAGCATGCAGGTAGGGCTGAAAAAGTATCAAAATGTATCAAAGTGCCAAACCAAACGAATTCAGGTTTCTAAGAACCGATTGGTGACTCAGTAGACAATGGCTAGGACGGGGGAGGGTCCCAAGATTCGACGACTATCGGATTTTGTCTCATTTTAGAAGCCTGTGGCCCAACCAGGAAAGGCCCCCAAATGATCAAAGTTGGAATCTTTGATTATGACTAATATAATATTATCACAGTGCAAAAAAAGATCTTTTCAGTCGAAGGATTTTGGGTGATTTTGATTGTACATGTTCTATCAACACTGCTCACTTTATTGATGATAAATGAGAGAGATACGCCAGCCGTCCAAAATCGGGGGCTTATTTCTCGGAACTTTCAGGATTACCCTAAACTGCTCACAAAAAGTATCGAAACACTTAGAAATGATCCAATATATAACGGCTCGAAAGGGTATGCATTAATCGAAGCAAATAACCAAGTGCATAATTTTGTTCGGCGTATTTTGACACCTCGATCGATGAGATACGGTGTTGCGGAGCGGAGATTGTCATTTCAATGGTCGTGGGTCCAGTTTCGAAAGTGAAAATCATCCTATAGAAAGAGGTTTGCATTACTGTTTAGAATGATCAGATTTGTGCTTTTCAATAGGGATGAGTGTCACTTTTGAAACTGGACCCACGATCATTGAAATGACACGAACTCCGCTCCGCAACATCGTATCTCAACGATCGAGGTGTCAAAATACGCAGAACAAAAGTATGCAATTGGTTATTTGGTTCGATTAATGCATACCCTTTCGAGCCGTTATGTATTGGATCATTTCTAAGTGTTTCGATACTTTTTGTGAGCAGTTTATATAAATGTTGTACTTCAATGATCACAAATATCATGAACTTGAAGAAAAATGTAAAGTTGAAAAATCCAGTCGATTTATAAGCGAGAAAATCGACGTTAAAGGGACACTAAGTAGTGTTGGAGGCTGCGCCCTCAATTATGATAAAAACTGGGATTTGTATATTTTCACAATTGTATTACATGTATGAACTTACACATATAACGATTAAGAAAAAATAGCCATCTTTGTACAACAAAACGTCGATTCAAAAATGCTGATCTAGCCGCGATGAGCATTTTACGTCAGAGAGTGTCCCCCTGCAGCACGCGTGATAAATAACGCGAACAATGTTTACATAGAGGGCGTTTTTAAGAAAAGGTTCAACAAAATAGCGATGGCGTTAGGGATAACAGCCATTTTGCGCGAAAATGATTTCTTTAAAAAAAACGGGCACAATTTTGATATTGTTTGCTCATGGTCAAACAAGCATATCTCTTGATAGACTCAAGCAAAATCGACAAAACAAACTGCATTTGAAAGCTTGTTTAGTTATCCTGAAACTGGAACAAACACCAAATCCAAATACGAATTGTTTAAAGATGAAAATGACACATTCCCATAAAGCATATTTTTCTAAAAGTGACACAATCCCGATTTTGAGTGCTAGTTGTTAATATATTTTTAAATTGAGAAAAATAAAACACAATCAAATAAACGACGTTTGAATGCCAACTAAATTATCTTTAAGTTTATATAAAGATTACAGCCACGTACTGAGTAATCAATGAGGGCAATGACATCGAACACGTGCACCCTTTTTTTAGGGACACCCTGTATTGTTTTGATATGCATCTAGGACACCAATGTCAGATGACCTTATAGATCTGCATTATATTCATAGATGGCCATGTGTTTTGAACTGACCACCCAAAAAGGGTGGCGGCGTTGCATTTTTGGTGACGAATCATCCATCTCTCTCTATTAACTCAACAACTATATGTCGTAGAGCTATGGTTTAGGTGTCATTTGAAAGCTTATTTATCTAGCTACACTGTGTGAATAAATCAGGTATTTCTATAACTGTTTGGCTGAGACTTGATTGATTATACTTCGAAAGTCAGGGGGTGGCGGCGGTGGCGGTGGCGTCGTGTACAATCTCTATGGGGAATATAGAAAATGTTCCCAATTAATTCTACGTTCAAATTACAATAATTCCTCATTTCTGTATGGTACAAACATGATTTTGCTCTCATTTTAAAGATTGTTTTATATTCTATAAGTTTCTGTTTCAACAAACGTGTCAACTCTTACGTAACAGTTGTAATCACGAATTGATTGCATTGTCCTTGGCTTTTTCCCTATTCACTACACAGTGAACTTGCCCTAATTCATCGGTTTTACATACATGACTATAACAATAAAATTATTCAACCGATTATAGCAAAATTATATACATTTTGGAAAGCTCTCGAATAGGGGTATTCAGAAATCTTGCTTAAAATAGGATAGGTGAATAGCCAAAAAAATATATGTGTAAACTCTAATAAATTTGAATTGTATTAAAACGTTTGTGCTAGCGCTCATTTACTTCCCGATATACTATATATCAACAAGTTACCCTTGACAACCATTATGTTCTGATGGGTAAATTGCATGAGGAACTAATATGCACAATAAAATGATGATTGGGATAGGAATAAAAAAATATTGAGCTTTAATCAAAATATGAAGAAAAACAAATCGATATTTTTTGAACATTCTTAATCACAACATGTTACCATTAGCATGATTAGGTCTTATGCAAATTCTAATCGCATATTCAGATTCCTTGTAAGATTACCGTTCAGATAATATATACTTTTTATAGGGTAGAACAAGTAGTTATTGCGATATGCTAATTCGAATCTCAGATGGTGTAAAATGTAAAAATCTGGACATGCAACGGGAAGGGTGGCGAGTTCAAAACACATGGCCAGGTAGAATATGAACAATACTAGTAATCGGTTTTAGCATGGAAGTTGGCTCTGGCTAAACTCCTTTGTCACTTTGTTTTTTTGCTGAGGTTTGGGACACTGCTGTATACTGTGGAAAATCCATCCAGGCATAAACATTTTGAAGATCCCCATGACTAAATGTTCTAGGTATACGACAGCAACAAACGGAGTTGTCAGAGCACACTGTGCCCTTGAGGCTAGACTCTGCTAGAGGACTCACGATCGAGACTGCTCTTCTTCGGTCTTGACCATTATTAAGTGCATCCTGCTGAAATATCTTACATAATTTGTTGAAACTCAACCATACCCAATTACTTACCAGACATTCCACAGACAAATGCTATGTTGGAATAGTTCGGTAGAGTTCCTATGATAGGAAGGGAATCAGGCGTCACCTAGTCATTAAACAAATTATGTATAGAAACCAGTAGATTAGGAGTTTTCAAAAATGTTGCGACTTCTGCCTTCAAGGTGTCTCATTTAAAACAGTGGCGTAGCTAGGTTTTTCATATTTGGGGTGGGGGGGGGGGGGGGCAAAAAATGGAAGTGAACCGACAAGATTGTCTGACTAAATTTGCTATGATTGGGGTACAATTTAGTTGTTTCTGGATGTTTACGTATTTACTTTAAAAGAAGAAAATACATTTTTAAATATCAATCTCTGCTATTTTCACTATTCCAAAAGGTCGTTGGTAAAAACACCTACATTAGACAAAATTACTTCTTTTCGATTTAAAAAGAATAAGATTTTTAATTCAGTGAGACATTGACTTTATCATCACATACATTTACCATGATGAATATATACAATATAAAACCGTTAACAAAGTGTAGCTTGGATTTGCTTTCGCCGCGAAAGCGAGAGGGACCGGGTTGGAGACTATGTATTTAAATGTTTGTCAATTTCATTCACGCTAGTTATTTCGACGAGTCTTGATATTATATACGGTATTTATTTCACATACTCGGCTTATATCCTTTGCAGATGCTCTCGTGGATTTAATGCACTTTCGCTTGTTATAAAGGTTCTGTTAGAATCATGCTTATATGCCAACATTATAGCCTATAGGTGTATTTTCGGCCGCTTGAGACTCTCAACCATCTCAACAAAGACTGTGTTTACATTAGCGCTCGTAATCCTGGTGACAACGTAAACAGTTTGTGTAGTCTAGCATGGGTAGTCCCTCGCTGTGATTTTATTTAATCTTTTTTTAAAATATTTTTTAAAGAGTTTTGTAAACCTCTTACAGTCTTACCACACTCAAAGAATATTACAGGAAGGGAGTGGGAGTTTAGGTTACTCAATAAATATACTCACAGTGTATATACAGCTCTCTACAATAGCTGGTTTATTCTCCAATCCAGGCAAATGCTTCGTGATATAGCGCGATAAAATGTCGATATCGTCTTGATTGGTTTGGCGATCCCGTTCATCAGGATTAGATAACGGTGCACCTATATGGTAACAAACCTATTTAAACAAAAGAATCCATTTTCACAAATCTTGTTTATGTCGAGTACTTCATCGTAACACCAACATGCTTCAGTTGCATGCATCGCATGACTGGTGGCTTTTCATAGCCAGTGTCTGTTTACTGGTTCCCATTGGCATACATTGCACTGCAAATGAAAGATTATCACATTACTCATCATGCTCATCGAGGGTCTTTTAAGACTTTACCTAAGGCCATACTGCAAAACTAGTCCGTAGGCCTATGTCTCATATACGCGACTTGGACGTAAGACTTATACGATAGTACTATTTTGCATACGTACAAGCACCAATAAACATTGAACTGAGACCAATGCAAATATTTCCATAATAATAATAGGAATATTGCAATTAGTCTATAATTCAATGTTATGGGTGCTTGTAACTATGATCATGCAATATATTACTTTGGCGATTATCGTATAAGTCTTACGTACAAGTCACTTATACGTATGACCTACTTGGACCAGTTTTGCGGTGCGGCCTGAAACGTTGCCAATATATGCTTATCTTTAACTTGTATAAGAAGGTGGTGGTCAGACGTGCTTTAGCAGTGCATATCTGATCTCGTTATTATTTGAACAAATCCTTATGAACTCCAATAAGCATGATGGATTTGCAACCCGCTTGCACAAGAAGTTTTGAGAATTTGTATCTGTTACAGGACGTCAAACAGGTCATATTCTGTCGAGACTACTTTCCCCCGACGTTTCCCTGACGAAAGATAACTATGTTATAATGTTAGGTTCTTGAGAATTGATCTGGCTTGGTCATGTTGGTACTAACATATTCCAAATCCATGGAGCCCGGCAAATTGCGGACATCGGCAACACTTGTGCCTTTTTCAAAATACTTGCGATTGCAATTGATTGATGGCATAACTTTGATTACAAAGTAATTATCGTCGGTAGCACTATAATCAAGTGTGTTGAAAAGGGCAGCGGTTATACCGTTTGAACTACGCCTACACGGAACTATCACTCGATCACGCTAAAGTGTAACTAAATTAATAAAAAATACCTAAACAGTAAGACTTAATTAAAAGGCTGAAACTTTGGCAATCTGTTTGATACTCAACCAACCAACATGACATTATAATTAATGTGAACTACACCTCCCACAATATTGATGCAAGGATTTATTGAAATTCATTTGGATTCATCACTTAATCACACGAAGTGTAGTGTAGTGAAATTGATAACGATATCTAGACGGGAAGACTTCAAGGTGTATGTTCCGATCATTTTATCTTTTGTTTTGCACATCAACATAGTTTGATATCAGATGAAACCTCAAATTGTTGTCATTATTTCTGTAAAAAGAGATATTCCATTTTAGACGTTATAGGCCAATATGCAGTGAAGCCAAAGGTGGTTAACTACCTGGCCAGTTTGTGTACTACTCAATTGGCAAATGTCATGTCACCGTGTGCTTCTAAAATAAGAACCGTTGGAGTTATGCAACTCAGATTTTGGAATACGACTATTTTAAGGATGACCCTCATGTACAGGGTGAGTCAAAAAGACTGCAATAGTGGAAAGAAGCCATTTTGTTTTCAAAACTAAAATGAATTTTAAAACTTTTTAAACGTTGCAAGAATGATGTATTTAATCCTCCTAACTTTGTGTGAAAAAATGAAGTCGATTACATTTTCCGTTTGCCTTTGGTGAATCTTTTGACCAGTGCACCCATTTCACACGTTTGTCCACGAGATACCCAAAATATGCATCAAATCGCAAAATGTGTCTCTCATTCAAATTTGGAAACTTGAGTTCATTTGTGATGTTATTGGAATTTGATGCATCTTTTCTTGTTTACATGTGAGTTAGAATAATCAATTATAATCATACCCATACTATGAAAGCGTATAATGTTCTAAATTTTAATAAAAAACTGACATTTTCCATTTTTGTTGTTGGCGGGATATTCAAATATGAAAATGCAATGTGTGCAATTTCAAATGAAAATCACTGTGCTCGTGGACAAACAGGTACATTTGGTTGTGCAGCAAAGAGGGTCACCAAAGACAAACCAAAAATGCAATCGACTTCATTCTTTCACACAAAGTTAGGATTTAAGTACACCATTCTTGCAACGTTTAAAAAGTTTTTAAAATTCATTTTGGTTTTGAAAACAAAATGGCTTCTTTCCACTATTGCAGTCTTTTTGACAGTCACCCTGTATAATAGAAACATCAAGTTGAAAATATGGCCAGCAATAGGAACCTTTACTTAAAACGCTGAGAATTTGACAATTGGTTTGATACTCGAACAACAAACATGGCATTATAATTAGGAAGTACATTATGTAGATAACCATGATAATGATATAAGTTGAAATATATTTCATTGCGTAACACCTATTGTAAATATAAAGGCATTGTGTGAACTTCAATTGAAAGTGTTAAAGCATGGGTAAAAAGCAATTGCCGTGGTCGTAAATAGAATGGTTTATTTCTTCAAATAGTTATATAACGGCTATACCATCAAATCAAATCAAATCACTCACTCTCAGACCAGAGGGTTGTGACAAGGGAAGTACGCTCGACCCCTACATCAAAAAGGTAACATGTTCATCCGCCTATTATATTAATATGCAATTGGATTAATGGAATCGGTCAGTCGATGTGTTAATCAGATGAATATGAACAGGAAAGCTGGGATGGTTGGCATTAGTGCGCCCACACCGTTGTATCAAAACCTCTAAATCTGCTTGATTAAACACGCTAGCGCAACATTCTCCACATACTTGGGATTTGAATGCAGTATAGTGTTAAACCGCGAATTGCGTATGTAAATCAGTGTTTAATATACTGTATATAAGGATACTTTAAATAAAATATGGAATCGAGCACCAAAGCACGTAATATTCAAGTAATTTAACTTTGAGACCACTTTTCAGTATTTTAACATGTTTTAGAGGTACTGATTTGAACTAAGGATGACTCTAACATGTATGTACGGCTAGGCATGCAAAGAAACACGGGCCGTATTCTCGTACGTAGTTAAACACGGTTTTAAGCTATTAAACGCGCCGAAATGTGTCTAACTTTAAACATGGGTACGGGCATAGACTAATTACGGGAGTAGTTTAATGCGTGTTTTACTAAACTCGCGCACCAACTGTATGCCTTGAATTATCGCTCATCCGTGCCCGTTGCAAGCTGACGTGCGGATCGCGTAGTCTTTCAAAGTACCGTGTATTTAAGGCATTCGGTCGATATTTATTGTACTCCATTAGGGCCACAATTAATTAAATACCATGTATACAATCAACGCAGGACCACTCTGGGAACGAGATTTGCAGAGTTTAAATTCGTGTTTTGTTAAACACGTCGTTTAAAGGATAAACTCACGTTTAAGTTAAACACGCGTTTAGTTAAACGAAAACCGTGTTTAGTACGAGAATACGGCCCTGTATCTTTAATTTAAAAGATCTGTTCATATTTTGTTCACAAACATTCACTAAAAAGTGAGTTCTGAAGCCATGCATTTTGAATATAAAAGTGTGGCACGCCCTACTATTAAGAAGAGCGCCATTCAACATGTGTGGCTACGATCCCCTCACGGTGGCGAATTTATTAACAGTAATCAACATTTGGTAAAACACTGTATACATACCAATCAGTCTCATCATGTATACTATACGCTTTATTCCGTCAAGATATCAAATGTTGTTTACGGTAAATAATATCGCGTCCGGGTATACTCACCTTCATTAATCCTGGATACTCGTGAATTTGAAGTCCATATACATGATATACACCGCCGAGATCAATAAAACAGGGAAAACGTGTATACATCCCTGGAACTTTCTCCTTCCAATAGCAGACATTGATCTTCTGACACTTTGAAGCAAAACAAACGATCCTCAATATTACCAGCAGTATAAAAACAATTGATCAGAACAATTACCAGCAGTATCAGATCAATCGATCAGAACAATTACCAGCAGTATCAGATCAATCGATCAGAACAATTACCAGCAGTATCAGAACAATTGATCAGAACAATTACCAGCAGTAACCATGGTAACAGAACATTTGATCAGATCAATAACCAGCAGTATCAGAACATTGATCAGAACAATTATCAGCAGTAACAGAACAATAAAAAGTGGTAGAAGATGACTCTCAGCATGTATGAAAAACAATGGCAACAGGCCCGTAAGCAGGATTTTTTTAGGGGCGGGGGGCATTTTTTCTGGAAAAGGTACATTGGTACCCAAAAAATCGTAAAAGATTGCCCATTTCACCCAGTCAGCTCAGACAATTTGGGAGCAGGGGGGGGGGGGGGGGGGGGGGGGGGGGAAATATTTTACACAATGGGGAAGGGGGCGTTTTCCGAAAAAAAACGGGGGAGGGGGCGTTTTCACATAAAAAGGTACATTGGGTACATTGGTACCAAAAAAAAGGACCCTCACCCTAGTTACGGCAACGTTTTGTACATTTTCATGTTTTTTCCCTGCTATTTTAGACAATTAATAATCAATAATTGTTAAATAAGACTGATCTTCGGAGGAGAAATACTGCGCTTATGCAAACTTTGAATTAAGCAAAGGACAAATGCTGATAATGAAGAGACCAATTTGGAGGTATTTTTGAGGGCTACATATGATTTTCCAACTAAATAGCATACTTTTTACTTACTGGAATGCACTTTGGGAGTCAAGAGATTGTGTGGACGGCATCTGATACAATCATAATACATTAATCATGTTTAAAATTTAATTGACTTTATGCCAATCTTTGCCATCTCCAACATCCAAATCCTGAAAGGTATGTTATTCTGAGTTTACCTCAAGGGGTAAATCCAATCCCAATGGTTTGAGAATCTGTGAAGACCAAGGTCCTGCAGCCAGGACAAGCCTCCTAGTCTGGTATTGTCTCTTTGATGTATTGACTGTCACCACATCATGACCCGGAATCACACTTATAACTCGCTCACCATCGCGTAATGTGCCACCAAGTTTCACAAATTGTTCCTGAAAAAATTGATTTGAAATAACAGTGTAACACAGGTTAAAGGTATGTTACATAGTGTGTTCCTTTGCACAAAGGAACACATACTCTCTAATGTAAGATTCCACTCCAAAGAAGTGAGTTACGATCTATCTCTTTGAATTATCTCATTCTTTTAAAGTAATTATTTATTCACTCCAAAAAGAGTAATATAAAATTGATTTGCCGTGGCAAAAATTCTAATAAAAATAAAAATTATTGTAACTCTTTGAAATTAACTCCAAAAGAAAGGGAAAAGAGAGAATGGAGTTCTGCGGTACCATCTTCCGTTATACCTATGAAGATCATTTAAATGAAGGGTAATGATTGCGTTTTTTACTGTGGAAATTCTTAACATTTCAATTTGGTACCGATGCATTTCCAGGAGGGCACAGCCCCGTGCCAAATTCCAAGTTCTGAAGTTAAAAGGTTACGAATTTTCACATAACGTAATAAATCAATTGATTACATTATAAGTCATGAACTTGTGCAAGTCTTTCATATATATATTCCCTTGTCATTTTGTTCCCGTCTGAAAATGACTCATGCATGCTGCTACGACATGTAGGTGTGCTATGGGGTCATTACCCATGTATGCTGCTACTACTAGGTGTGCTTAAACATGTTAAATGAGGTCATTGCCTATCACTTGTTAGGTCAAAAGTACACCTACAAATCAGGTAAATGGCTTTTCCGGGGTTTTTATGCTGGTCAGCAAGATACATAGGAAAGATCAATGATACTGTGTGAAAATAACTCCTGATGTCATGCCTGCTTCAGGCCTGGTGTATTTAGGTTAAATTAAGAATTCTTATTTAAAGGTCAACCAAAATGGTGATTCAAGTTGTTTTTTTCTCGATGGAGGATATTGCAAAAAACAAAATGCAAAAAGAATTACCCTTTAATATTGCACCGAAAACAAAATATAGAGTTTCTAAGAATAAATAATTTGTATCATAAATATTGACGATGGCAGGTTACTACCCTGTATACGTCATGAGTGTTACCCAGGCTCGCACACAGAACCTCAATAGGTCGATAGCGTAGCGTGACTTTTGTTTGTGCAGACTTATCGATCGAGACCTGGACCGATACCGAATTGGGAGTAACACCTGTTACGTAGTAACGCGTCATCCGTATACAGTTCATCCCATACTAAAAAAGAAACACTAGAAATTATGATTGATTTCTTGTATATATTTTTCCCTGGACAATATTTTAAAGAAATTCTTTTTGCATAATACTCTTCTAAACATACCCCATTGAATAAAATATACTTGAATCACCATTTTGGTTGACCTGGGCAAGTGGTGCAATTGAATTACGATTTACAAGACGATGGGAATGAACTTCGGCGTATTGGTAGTTGTCTAGAGGTCTGGAATCATTACAAACAAAAATAGACCTATTGCTTTTCTTATCTTTCATTCTACATCTCCCCGTGACTAATCGAACAGTCCGCAAGGAAACTAATCCTCAGCGCTTGAACCGGCGCGATTAGAAACACGCAGGTAATTCAATGCTCGCGCTTGGGCGCTCTGACCAGACATGCATTACGCGGAATGGTCATTGATGCGCGTAGGTATGGTATTGCCTATAATAGCACTAGTAGAATTCATTGGATTTTCTCTCTAAAGCTGCGTTCAGACAGGCGTTAACTGGGTCGGAGTGACGATTAGTCGTGTTAAAGGTAGGAGTAGTGACCGCGTGGACGGCACTCGTGTTAACTAATCCGACCTTACTCCGACCCGATTTAATCCTGAGGTTTCTCAGGAGTAACGCGCTATCCGACCTGCAGGTCGGAGTAGCACGCCCGTGTTGTTGCACTTAAGGGAAGTGTCAACCCTATTATTTTGATGATCAACTTTTGCTTCTAAGTTTGAGAATATTGAATAAAAGTACATAAAAGTATACATTTTTAGAAAGGAAATTTGATAGGGAAGCCGATGGTGATATCAATGTGATACCAAATAAACTAAATTTTGAGAAATGAACCAAAAAGCCATTTGTTTACCCCAAATTTTTCAGACAGCATAACTATAAAATAAAAAATGGTAATTTGTTCTAATATACGTTTTTGTAAACAAAACAATTTTGTCTAGGAGGCAATTTTTTCTTTTTCCAAAATAAAGCTTGGTTTTGGAAATATTGCTAAAAACATCGGAAAAGTGTAAAAGTCGTCTTTTTTTGCGTACATTTCGCTAGAAATGGATGCATATCTCGAGTTTAAAATCCATAATCGAAAAAATAAAAATTTGCCTCCTAGCGCTGAAAGTCCTCTACACAATGGTAGTAAAAGCTTACCTGATAGTTTGATATATTTTTAGTTATGTTGTCTGAAAATTCGTAAAATGCCTTCAAATTTGAACTTCTAGAAAACATCGATTTAGTAAAAATATTGACATTTTCCACCATTTAAAGCTAAATGTTCACGGAACACACGGGCGTGTGACCTAAAAAAGCGAGTATACTATTATGAACAATCATAATAAACTATCAGATTCAATTTATATTGTCACAATGTGAAGAAATTGGAAGAAAACTGAAATTTAAATGATCGTAAGATTGGCCTTTGTTTACATTTTAGACATTGTTTTGCGCTCTTTTGTTTTTCGCGTCTACGTCGCGGATATTAAGCGGCGCGTCTAGTATTACGCGCGGGAAGTTTCAGCGCGCGACGCAATGATCGAACAGCTGTCGCAGCATTTGAAAAGCGCGGAACTCCGCTTAAATTCCCGCCAAATAACTATGCTCCTTTTCCTGACTCAAACTTACCAAAACAACAATTTAAAATCACCCAAAAGAACGGGAAATAATAGCTTCCGATTAGTAACTTATGATGGTAATGATAGAATACATATAAAAGTATTAAATAATAGAGAAATATGAAATTCAATTTTTGAAACAAGTGCCGGGTTGACACTGCCCTTAACACGATCTCTGCCGTAAACCTTCGTCAATGATGTGACGATGCCACAAACGCATCTGATATTGCTCATCCCTATCAGATCGCCTGCCTTGAAAAAATACCGCTGTTGTCATCAGCATATGCATTAAATCTTGTATACCACCATATCCGTAATAAAACATTTGTAATAACAAGAGAAATTTCGATCTTGAATTCATTTTTACAGGCGAGCGATAAATAAACCTGGCTGAAATATTACTCAGAAATCGCCAGGTAATAAATCGCGTGGTTTTCATCGGTCAAGGGTCAAAGATCGCGGTGTGTACTTCCGATATTTACTCCTAGGCCCCCTGCGATGGTCGTGTTAACTTTGTCGGAAAACTTCGGAGTAACGTTGTGTTTAGTACCGTGTGGACAACTGTACGGAGTAGAGGAAATATTTGTGGAATTTTGATTGCTGCAGGGTCTAAATTTACTCTGACAACGTTCGCCCGTCTGAATGTACCTATAGGCTTACTGTGCACACGTACGCGGCGTGTTCACAAGATGGTATGACATGTGCATATTCCGATAAGATCATGAATTGATAATGGCATAACGAATGGAAAAACTAAAATGATTTGCAAAAAAACTCAATTCTATGATACCTGAAAGCATTTCAATGCTTTGTCTGCCTTCAATAATCCAGCATCGAGCTCTATCATAGCCTTGTCATCTCCTTCATAGCGCACAGCTGCTGGGTATTTACGATTCAACTGTGAACCATTGTATAATTCATGCGCTCCATTTGAAGCTTGGACACCAGTTAGATATTCTTTATAACCATGGTAGGGTGAGATACCATCAATGCACAGCAGACCCGTTTTCCTGCAGATTTAATGACAAATGAACTGTAAGTGGCCAGTGGATTACAACTAGCATAATATTAGTTTTGACGAATTAAGATCCTTTTGTAAGCCAACGCCTGACATTCGTTGATGGGCATTGACGGATGTCGCGTAAAACCCACTGTAGGCGGTTGTGCATAGGGTTGCCTATGAGATCACACATGATGTTGTGTATAATATAAATAATAATAAATAATAAATAATAAATAATGAATAATGAATAATAAATAATGACTAATAAATAATAAATAATAAATAATAAATAATAAATAATAAATAATAAATAATAAATAATAAATAATAAATAATAAATAATAAATAATAAATAATAAATAATAAATACTATTTATACCGCGCCTTTGTGATACAAAGCGCTTACATGAAAAATACAGCAACAAAAAGAAATGCCGAGACAAAAAGGAAATTACGGCAAAATATAATCCTACGTATGGCTACTATAATATTCGCGCAACATGCTCAGGGCCGTAAGACACTTTTTTCAAAGGGGGGGCGTTTTCCCCAAAAAATCACGGGAAGATTTTTGTGAGTCAAATATGCGCGCGTAGCGTGCGAAAATTTTCGAATTTGCACCTATTTTTTGCACGATCGAGGTACATTTTGGCTCTAAACAAGCTTGTAGCAAAGAATATTGCATTTTGGGAGGACAAATGCGCGCGTAGCGCGCGAAATTTTTTCATCTGTGTACAAATTTTCCGGGGAAGATTTTCAAAGGGGGGGCGATCGCCACCATCGCCCCCCCCCTTCCTACGGGCCTGATGCTGTCATCCTGCATGGAAACCTCGCCTAAATCTAGGCCACTGTTTCATCTATGGGATATTTTTACCAAATTACGCTTTTCTGGATAAATAATCTAGTCGAGATCTTACACAAATATCTGTGTGTCTGTTTCCTGTTCCAGCTGATTCCATAGCTTGAGTGCATCTTTAACCATATGTGAGAAATAGATCTCTTTGTAAGCACAGCGAATGATACGAGACTGACCGTGAGAACTCCCGCGGTTGTGCGGTAGAGGAAACTAAAAAAGAAGAAAAAAAGTGAAATAACTTACTTGTACTAATGTACTTATTGTGTTAATTCTTCTAAACGTCACACAAAATAAATGATAGTCAGTGAAAACATCAAGGTCCTCAGTTCAATACTCCGTCTCCTCTAATGGGGGTGGGCTCCTTAAATCGAGCCCCACAACCGTATTTTTACCCCAAAATAATCGAAAAGATTGACTATTAGTGTCAAACATACATGAAATTATCTTAAACTTCAGGCAATTTTGCATTAGAACCCAAACAATTTCGCGCGCTTTGCGCGCAATTTTTAAACAAACGTTTTTTCTTGCCAATAACGATTCTACAAAACACCATTTGGCTCCATTTTTATGCTGGTGGTGCCGCCACTGATTGAGAGTATCAATTTCCTTCTTATGTTATAGTATCTAGGACGAATTACTCTCAGTCCATAGTAGTTTTGTTTTCCATCCAAAAGTATGAGAGTCGAATTTTCAACAAGAATCAGTCAACATGGTTGTAGTGATAGTCTTGTGGACATGACTTCAAAGCGCATAGTTATTGAGAAGATTGTAAACGGTAGCCTAAATTTTCGCAAATAATACATTTGGTGTTGAAATTAAAATTGAGTTGTGCATCGCTCCTAAAATGCAAATGTTCATTAATCTTTCAAAATATTAATGATAGCATTTAGCCATTTTCCGTTTCAAAATGGACGGCATATGGCCTCATAATGCATCTTAAATTCAAAATTTAGCTCCACGGAGCCAACGCTGTAAGAAGCTCTGCTCCCCTTTCCAGGATCATAATCATTATACAAATGTTCAATTCATCTTTTCATTACTAAAGAATTTCAGCAATTAAAATATTGCCATTTTTAGATAGACAAGAAATGACTTTGACTACAACGGAAATTCAAAATTGTCCGGGGCGCGATGTTCGTTACCGTAAACAACATTTGATACCTGACGGAGTAAAGCGCATAGCACATGTACATTGTACAGCAACACATTTATACAGTGAGTGTGTACGGTTAATAAATTCGCGTCCGGGACCCGGTAATCATAACATGCTTATTTTCATTAATACTATTGATAAAATTCAAATTTTCGTTTCATTTCATTTTACGATATAGTTAATATAAACAGGTCAATTTACAAAATTGTATACCTGGTCACTTTTTGGAAATTGGGTTGCGGATTTAGGTTTAATTTTTTTTATTTATTGCTGTATAAAGTAACACTTCGTGGGCCTTTACAATGTCATGAATGTGTTATTAAATCAAAATACGCCATGAAATGGCCCCTGAGAGCATTATATCAAAACCCACAAATTCCAGGGGCCCTTAAGCGGGCACCGGACCCCACGCCGCAAGGCGCTCCACTCGCTCCGCTCGTTTCATAGTGTTGAAACCGCAATAGTCCGGGTGACAAATGACTTACTTCGTGCTGTTGATGACCATGGTGAAGCTGCACTGGTATTACTCGATTTGTCCGCTGCTTTCGACACCGTTGACCATAGAATATTGCTCAAAAGACTCAGTATCAGATATGGTGTCACTGGGATGGCATACAAGTGGTTCTCAAGCTACTTGAAGAAGCGAAAACAATCAATAAATATTGATGGTGAAATATCAAATCCAACATGCCTGGACTGGGGAGTACCTCAAGGCTCTGTTGTAGGTCCTGAATTATTTGTCATATATTCGGCTCCCATCGAAGATATCATAAACAAGCATGGACTTTCAAGCGTCTCTTATGCTGACGACACACAAATATACGTCGTTATCAAACCATCTAATCACGATAGTGAGATAGCAAAAGTAGAAAATTGTATCGAGGAAATCCGTTCCTGGATGGCTGCCAACAAACTGATGCTTAATGATGCCAAGACCGAGCTGCTGCACGTGTCTTCCCGTTTTGCCAAGAATTGTACTGGCATTGATATTAAGATCGGGGATTCCACTATAACTCCGTCTAAAACAGTGCGCGACCTCGGTGTTATTCTCGACAGTAACCTTGGTATGACCAATCATGTCAATAGTTTGTGCAGGAGTGCCTCTTACGCCGTTCATAGAATTGGAAAACTTCGGCGATACCTTGATGCACCAAATACTGAGAAGCTTGTACATGCCTTCATATCGTCTCGTCTCGACAACTGTAACAGTATTCTATATGGCCTTCCGGACAAAGAACTCAACAAACTTCAAAGAATCCAAAATTCAGCGGCCAGACTTGTGAGCCTGACCAAAAAGCGCAATCATATTACACCGGTTTTGTGCCAGCTGCACTGGTTGCCAATCCGTCAGAGGATAATCTTCAAACTAATGCTTCTGACTTTCAAAGCTTTAAATGGCCAATCCCCTGCGTACATTGCTGATCTGCTCTCAGAGTACAAACCCCAAAGGACACTGAGATCTTCCTCTCAATACCTACTTCAGGAATCAGTTAGTAGGACAAAGACTTATGACAGATCTTTTTCGCGTGTTGCACCAAGACTATGGAACAATCTGCCACTTGCGCTCCGTGCTCCTCAGACAATCGGCTGTTTCAAATCCAATCTAAAGACACATTTGTTTAAAATGTCGTATCACTTATAACTGTCTCCATGTGCAATTGCTTTGTCTTTACACTCCGTCTTGTATATTTCCTATTGCGGATTTTAATTTTCTATTTTTAATCTTAACATATTTTGTATAAATGTATATAATATTGTTGCTGTATTTTATGACTTTTGATGTTCAATGTTCCCTCGCTTTTTAGATTTAAGACTTAAATGACTTTTTATAATGCTTTTAAAATATATGGTAGCGTGTAGTATATTGTGTATAGTCTTATGGTTGTACATGTACAGCGCTTTGATGCCGTTGCTTTATGCGCTATATTAGTCTTTTTATTATTATTATTTATTATTATTCGCTTGCATGACCGTAATTTACGTGCCCCACATTTTTCAAATACGCTCCGCCGCGCCTGACAAAAAACATAATATCAATCTTGACATAAAACTCTTATGAAAATAACATTCATTCATTCATTCATTCATTTATTTAAACTTTATTAATCCCAAACAGGGAAATTCAACTCATGAGAGTGCTCATACATACAAAACAAGACCCCCAACTGGGCCAACTTAAATATCCCCCCGTTTATAATGTGAATTATGAAAAGCAATTGCTTGTGGAACAAAGGAGGAAAGATAGCGGTTTGTCATGGCAGGGGGCACGCGCATACGACCCGATCGGCCGATTAGGTGACTGGATAACCGCTCGTAAAGAGGATATTATGCACTGAAATCTTAAACTAGTCAGACACAGGCTGGACTAACTTTAAACTAGTCGAGCAGGTTAGTCATGCCTGCTGGACTAGCTTAAACTAGTCAAGCAGGTTAGTCAAGCCTGCTGGATAGGTTATGAACGACTTGACTAGCTTAAGGTTAGTCCGGCTCTGCCTGACTAGCTTGATTTGTTCTGCTGGACAAGTCTGTGGCTGGACTAGCTTATTAGACAAGCTGCCTTGACTAGCTTTAGGTTAGTCAAGCTGGCTGGACTAGCTTTAGGTTTGTCAACGGGCACTGAGAAAACATATCAATGGTGGCATGCAGATAAGACGTACTTCATCGCCGGTCCGGTTTTGCTAGCCAATCCAGACGTAATTTGCCGTATATTCATTGTGTACATCATAGTGTTTGCCAACATCTGTAGACTATTTTATGTTACATTTTGTTTGGAATGACGACTCAGAGTAGGAAAAAACTAACTGTAAAGAGCGACGGTAGCGCGGACATCTCGAACGCTAATGGGTCAGCCATAGCTATTGAACAGACAGCAGAGCAATCACCCGTGGCGAAACCAAGTACTGCTACGCAACGTGAACAATTTGAGTTAGGCAATATCCACTGAAGTGCTCAACAAAAGCAAGTCGTACACTTTGTTTAGGTCATTTATAGCAACTTTCAATTATTTTTTTACCAAACAGGCTAGATAGACATTTGAAAGAATCTTTTCGGCACATTTTGATACCAAACATAACACCTAACAACAAAGATAAACCATGATTAGCACTATTTCCACATACACTACGCGGAAGAAAACACAAATTGTGAACAAGCACATACGTCGTATCAGTCCCGTGTTGATCGCTACGCATTTCCACTCAATGGGGCTAATTCAAATTCAAAGTGTCATGCATGGGTGAGGGATATGAATGTAAAGGGATTTTTATGGAATGGAGAAACGGCTGCACTGTGTGATCGATTGCCCGCCGGTCAATCCTGGTTATAACAGTGTCACACACGGAGTGAACCTCACGGCACAACCATTTTCCTCCCGCGTAGTGTATTGAAAATGTGACTTTTGAAAAGTGACTAATTTTCTTAAAATGGCGCTAATCATGGTTTATCTTTGTTGCTATGTGTTATGTTTGGTATCACAATGTGCCTAAAGGATTCATCCAAATGTCTATATAGCCTGTTTGGTAAAAACATAATCGAAAAATTCTTTAAATGACCTAAACAAAGTGTACGACTTTCTTTTGTTGAGCACATTATATGGTTTGAGCTGGACTAACCTTACGTTAGTCGAGCCAAGCCGGACTAACCTTACGTTAGTCAGAATGGACACCATCTGGACTAACTTAAAGCTAGTCGAGCGACTAGCCTAAACTAATCCAGCTTAGGACGGACTAACACAGGCATGCAGAAAGTGTGGAAGCGGGGAGCACCGCTCCTAGGTAGAGACAGTTAAAATTGAGGAAATAATGCCTTTTGAGAAGAAAAATAAATGGGAAAAAATGAGGAGAGCAAGATAAAAAGTGGGAAAAGAGGAGAGTAAAAGGAAAGAGGAAAAGAGGAGGAATAAAATAACTTTTGGCACCTCGGAGGAGACACCAATGGCTTTCTTTAAATGTGAATGACCTCCACGCAATATAATTAATATATGATTTATAATAATTTCATGTTTTCCTCCTCGTATACCGGTATTTGAAAAATCAAAAATGAAGTGAACATCTGCACCGACACTGTTTATGCTAATAGCTAAATAATTACATTTTTCAATAATTGTTAGAAAATGAAATGTTATTAAAAGGTTGTTCGGTAGTAAGGGCGTTAAAGTATAGTATAAGCTATAATCATAGAAAAAAGGTGTTCGAACACTGCCCCTAATTGCCATGCTAATTGGACCATAACAGGCACGCTATTTGAGTCACATGAAAATCAAAACTTGTTTCTGGTAGCCTGAAGTATCCTCTTACTCATATCCCTCCCCTTCCACACCGATCAATGTTGCGAAGCCCTGTGCTGATGGTGGGCAAATTGTGGGATTCAAAAGTGATCAGGGGGAAGGGGGAACACTTTACATTACACCTACAAAGTGTTCGAACACTTTTTTCTAACATTGTAGCTTGAACAGCATTAAAAAAACTCCGATGTGGATTTCAGAAGCTGAAAACTGTGAAGAAAAAAACCATGAGAGGTGACATTGAATATTATTAATGGTCTTTTATAGAAGTCGAGGGTAAACATTAATAAAGGCAATATTTATGATAAGCTAAGTTTTCAACCGGACTGCTAAGCATCCCAATCCAGTCCATAGTAATATCCCTGTCACACATACGGCGATCAGGCCTTGCGCTCTCGTTGCGCTGAAAAAACGCCATGCAAAACGCAGTAAGGTCTCTAGGAACCGATTTGGGACGCAGTGGATACCATCTAGAGCGGGGTAGGTTCCCCACGATCGCACTTGAGCGCCATACAAAGCGCCGCGCTTGTTTATATAAGGCCCTGTCACACATACGGCGATCAGACCAGCGATCGCACTGCGCTATAAAAAGTGTATAACACGCAGTGAAAGCGCGGAAAACTGTCCATTTTTAAATCAATATCACCAAAACCCTTTCACAAACTACTGCGATCAGACCGGCGCTTGGATTACGCTGAAACATTATCAAAACGCCAAGCCAAACGCATCAAGATCTCCACATACCCCTCAGTGACGCAGTGGGAACTGGCTGGGACTTCAGAGGGTCGTGAGAGGGTCCCTATGGTCGCCCTTGAGCGCCAGTGCACCACGCTTGTTTTGTGCATGCACAAAACAAGCGTGGAGGTTCCGCGTTCTGTTCAGAGCGCTATAATGACTTAGCAGCAGCGAAAAGTGAGCGTCCCGTTGACGTAGCAAGGACTCATACAAACTACTTGTCCTCTGCGACTGCAGTAAAGGTGCGTTCACACTAGGCGATGTTTGCCGCGCGATGCGATGCGGTAGCCGTTCTTCCACCGCAATGTACGGTAATTCGTCGCGGGTCACGCCGGGTCAACGCAGGTCACCGCATGCGATGGCATTCAGTGCCGTTTGGCAAAATATGAGAGCGTCAGCGTCAACGCAATGCGTCGCAGACTGCCGCAATGGCAGTTAAATATGTTTTAACTCCATTGCAATAACGTACCGCACCGCACAGTAAATAACGTTTTAGTGTGAATGAACCTTTGCTGTCAGGAGATAAACAAATCATGATATTATCACTATTATATCATGCTAATGTATTCAGATTAATCAAAAATGTTATTGAAACACCTGTGTAAACTCCCGCCAACAGATTATCATTGCTAAAAGTAGGATTATCGCATTAGCTAAGCTAGGATAATGCTCTCTAAATAGAATTTAAATAACAATCAATGTATCGGCAATGTGATTAGCCGATTAGAGCTTTAAACGTGGGTCATCATGGTCATTGTTATTCCTTCTGTATCTACAAGGAGTATAATGTACAGTCCTCAAAATAAGTAACTGACCAGGTAATGTGCTTTCAACTCAACACCGTATCGGCCGAGTGCACCAATGGCGAGTAGCTGAAGAATAGCGCTACCTCGCTAGTAACTGAGGCGTAACCAAAACATTTGAGAGCACCAAACCGGGGTAAGCTGCTAGGCTAGTAACTTGCGAGTCGCGATATTGGAGGCTGATTTTGGTGAGATCATGAACAGTGAGGCAAAATCTTAAGGAAGCAAGACAATAACGGGTGTATAAAGCCAATTTGAACTCATTGCGAACCAGTGATTGCTCAATATTGTACAATTTGTTGTTTGTCCCACAATCATGTCATACACATCTTTTTCTTTCCATTGAATGTTATCAGCGAACCAAGGAATCGTTGGGTCCTGATCAACAGTTTTTACAATGTTTTACCCAATATTAAAGTAAATTACAGTTAGGCATTTGCTTGGCTTTAGGGTGAAACCCATACTGGACGCTTAGTTTGATCTTTTAGGGGACGATGCTAAATAATGAGGACATTTACCTCGCTAATTACTATTCTGGTGTTACTCGTCAGTTTTGCTCTCAGAATTACATCGTTAGTAAGTTACGCTACAGTTAGGGCTGCTAGGGAAATAGCTTACCTCCCTATAAAGTGGTGCACTCGGCCGATATGTGTTATATGTATGTGTTGTATATGTATAACCTAGGTAGTAACTTATTTTGAGAACTGTATATAATTTGAAAACGTGTTGAGAAGGGACTAGTAACGCAGACAGCGACTTATAAGCGCAATTTGATCGCAGCAGAGCATAAACAAGCGCGGCGCTTTGTATGGGCCTCAAGGGCGATCATGGGGACCCTACCCCGCTCTAGATGGTGTCCACTGCGTCCCCATTCAGTTCTTAGAGACCTTACTGTGTTTTGCATGGCTTTGTTCAGCGCAACGAGAGCGCAAGGCCTGATCGCCGTATGTGTGACAGGGGTATAAGCGATCAAGCCAGCGCTTGTATTGCGCTTTAAGTCGCTGCCTGAGTTACTATAGTACCTCTCAACACGTTTTCATAACGTTCTCTGCGTCGGCGCGGAGAGTACAGAGCGAGTGCACGAAGGGTATTAGATTAACAAACAATAGAAATAGTAGGGTAATTCAATCAGTTTTACCTCCTCACTCATTTATGGCTAATATGAATGTCAGCCTCATGACATTTGTCATGATCATAGCTATGAATCATAGCTACACATTTATAGTAAATGATAACTGATATCGGTTTTACTTTTGATATGATGTATAAATCATAGCCAGCAAGAAATGTTGGACAATCATGGACACGAACAATTACACTAAAGATTTTTTTAAATTTAGGTTTTCTCTCCGTATGCGTATTGTATGATTAAATGAATGATTTCTGAATATAATAATGTATTATCATGATTCGATTGGTGGCAATATTAACCTTTGTAGGCTTGCAAATAAAATAATATCAACTCGAATGTATTGCTACGCCATAAAAACACTGGAATACTGCTATTCAGTTAAATGTTCGTTGTTACAAGTTAAGCCACAGTGATGCCTCGAATGTTAAATCTTAACATGATAGTCACTTTATTAGTTCCCTTATATGTAACCTTCATAATAGTCAACTTCAGGTAGTCAGTGGTTGAAAATTATCACTTACAGATACTTGTAATCCCCAGGGTGCTCAGTTGTCATTACAAGGGGGTATCATGCGCGTCCAAGGACTTTCAAAAAGTACCCTAAATACGTAATCGTGTTAATGTGAAAAAGCACCCCTAAACAAGTATGGCACAGTATTTTACATACCCTATAAGCAAGTAATATCAGTATTTCCAATACCCTTAACAAGTACTCAAAATATGTTGATACCCTAAGCAAGTAATTTTATAGTTAAACCTCTTACAGCGTATGACACATTTCTAACCCTTTTTTCTTCCCTATAATAATAAGCTAAAAGTATTATGAACCAAATGCCGAGGTGATCTATCAGATCACTTGCGAAGGATACAATTTGAGAAATATATCTCGCCCTTGTTGTATCATGGCTATTTATAATCCTCATGGAGCAATAATGGACTCTAATATGAAAGCCAATGATGTAAAAAGTATACCCTTTTTCTTAATTTGGCTTTTTGTTATACCCTATTCACGTTACGTACGTAACGTGCCCCACCTTGGCCAACAACCTAGTCAGGGACTTTTGTGCTAGACTGCTAGGTGTATTATATGGAAAGGATCGTATAGATTTAGTTTGATCTACCAGCAATATATAATAATTCAGTCCAACCCCAGTAATCCGGACCTGTTGGGACCAAGCAATGGCCGGATAAGTGGAAAAGCCATGATGGATTCTGCATTGACTATCCTAAAGCACTGGCATTTAGACAATAGAAGAGTTCTGAATGAGGGGTATTTACAGTGACAATATATTATGTAAGCACTAAACAGCACTACCAACATCAAAAGACAGCCTTCTTCAAATGCTTCAGAGTATGAAAATAAGGCTTGTCATAAGCCTGTAATTTTTTTTATTTTCTTTGGGATCATTCAGCCAGACTCTAATCCGGATAAAGGGGCTCGGATAACTGTGGGGGTGGGGGGGGGGGGGGGGGGTGAAACTAATAGTGCCACTGATGAGAAACTTGAGAGGGGGTTTGTGGCATATTTCTTCCTAGTACACTCTTTTTTTTTTAATCTGGGGACCAATGGGCTTGAGCCTCCCAAGCCCCCCCCCCCCCAATATGGACATGTGTCTGTATAGAAAAGAGTATTCTACTTTAAAATAACACCAATCAAGTCTTAATTCAGTTAGGTATAGTTATCGGATATTCTTTCTGTGGTTGGATTTAATTGTAGAATTTCTCCTCTACCCCATTCGCTGTGTATAACGTGCAGGTCTATACAGTGAATGTCAGTTGCGCCGTGGTTTCGAAGAGTCACGTTAAGCCGTTGGTTCCGTGTATTCAGACGCTCACCCTGAACACGTTAAATAGTTGCAGACCTCATCGTAAAGAGTAGGGGATCATCCCGGGTCTGTTAACCTGTACAAAAAATCTCACTCTCTAGGTTAAGAGAGCTCTGACGTGATGCGGGATCCCGCTTTGTCGGAGTTAATACTCCAGAACCAGAACCAGAACCAGAACATCATCATTGCACAACAAACAAAATAGAAACTCTGTCATTTTAAATATCACTGTTTGTGTAAAAATGTCACACTTTATTCAGATTTGACTTGGTCCCACTTGCACGCACATGACCAACTATCTCTTCAGGTTTTTCAAGGCCAACACCAATGAAACAATTGAACTAGGCCTATATCTGTTTGTTGTTGACTGGTTTAACAAATCGCTTGCGTGTCTGTGGTGAATTGAGATTTCCTGTTTGTCCAAAACAGAAATACTGTCCTTGATCAACAGTAGACCAGCCAAAGGCAATAGAGGTGTTCAAAAAGATTTCGATTTTTGGGCTGTTTTCAGCATAAAAAGACCATTTTTGGATTGGGCAAACAATGTTTTTAAACATTTATTGTGTATTGTAAATATTATTTTTTGAACAATGTACTATCCCCCAATAATCCGTTCAACGCCATTTAATGTTTATTGAAGGAATAATTCGTACCTAAAGCTGACAAAATATAAAAGAAAATAAAGGCACTGTCTTGTTATTAAGGGAGTACAAAAGGGCACTTTTCTCAGTTTTACAGGCCTAGTTTTATTTCCCACTTATATTCGCTAGTTGATTAATCTATCACATGATGCTTGAATCAGCTTGATTAAATCAACAAACTAGTTTGACAGACATGGTCTATTACATTTATATATATGTTATGATGACAAAAAGATTTAACATTAAAGGGGCATTCAAGGGTTATTTAACATGAGTGTATAAAATAAACCCGGGGTGCTCAGTGGTCATTACAAGGGGGTATCATGCATCCACGTCCAAGGACTTTCAAAAAGTACCCTAAATACGTAATTGTGTTAATGTGAAAAGCACCCCCTAAACAAGTATGGCACAGTATTTTACATACCCTAAGCAAGTAATATCAGTATTTCCAATACCCTTAACAAGTACTCAAAATATGTTGATACCCTAAGCAAGTAATTTTATAGTTAAACCTCTTACAGCGTATGACACATTTCTAACCCTTTTTTCTTCCCTATAATAATAAGCTAAAAGTATTATGAACCAAATGCCGAGGTGATCTATCAGATCACTTGCGAAGGATACAATTTGAGAAATATATCTCGCCCTTGTTGTATCATGGCTATTTATAATCCTCATGGAGCAATAATGGACTCTAATATGAAAGCCAATGATGTAAAAAGTATACCCTTTTTCTTAATTTGGCTTTTTGTTATACCCTATTCACGTTACGTACGTAACGTGCCCCACCTTGGCCAACAACCTAGTCAGGGACTTTTGTGCTAGACTGCTAGGTGTATTATATGGAAAGGATCGTATAGATTTAGTTTGATCTACCAGCAATATATAATAATTCAGTCCAACCCCAGTAATCCGGACCTGTTGGGACCAAGCAATGGCCGGATAAGTGGAAAAGCCATGATGGATTCTGCATTGACTATCCTAAAGCACTGGCATTTAGACAATAGAAGAGTTCTGAATGAGGGGTATTTACAGTGACAATATATTATGTAAGCACTAAACAGCACTACCAACATCAAAAGACAGCCTTCTTCAAATGCTTCAGAGTATGAAAATAAGGCTTGTCATAAGCCTGTAATTTTTTTAATTTTCTTTGGGATCATTCAGCCAGACTCTAATCCGGATAAAGGGGCTCGGATAACTGTGGGGGTGGGGGGGGGGGGGTGAAACTAATAGTGCCACTGATGAGAAACTTGAGAGGGGGTTTGTGGCATATTTCTTCCTAGTACACTCTTTTTTTTTAAATCTGGGGACCAATGGGCTTGAGCCTCCCAAGCCCCCCCCCCCCCAATATGGACATGTGTCTGTATAGAAAAGAGTATTCTACTTTAAAATAACACCAATCAAGTCTTAATTCACTTAGGTATAGTTATCGGATATTCTTTCTGTGGTTGGATTTAATTGTAGAATTTCTCCTCTACCCCATTCGCTGTGTATAACGTGCAGGTCTATACAGTGAATGTCAGTTGCGCCGTGGTTTCGAAGAGTCACGTTAAGCCGTTGGTTCCGTGTATTCAGACGCTCACCCTGAACACGTTAAATAGTTGCAGACCTCATCGTAAAGAGTAGGGGATCATCCCGGGTCTGTTAACCTGTACAAAAAATCTCACTCTCTAGGTTAAGAGAGCTCTGACGTGATGCGGGATCCCGCTTTGTCGGAGTTAATACTCCAGAACCAGAACCAGAACCAGAACATCATCATTGCACAACAAACAAAATAGAAACTCTGTCATTTTAAATATCACTGTTTGTGTAAAAATGTCACACTTTATTCAGATTTGACTTGGTCCCACTTGCACGCACATGACCAACTATCTCTTCAGGTTTTTCAAGGCCAACACCAATGAAACAATTGAACTAGGCCTATATCTGTTTGTTGTTGACTGGTTTAACAAATCGCTTGCGTGTCTGTGGTGAATTGAGATTTCCTGTTTGTCCAAAACAGAAATACTGTCCTTGATCAACAGTAGACCAGCCAAAGGCAATAGAGGTGTTCAAAAAGATTTCGATTTTTGGGCTGTTTTCAGCATAAAAAGACCATTTTTGGATTGGGCAAACAATGTTTTTAAACATTTATTGTGTATTGTAAATATTATTTTTTGAACAATGTACTATCCCCCAATAATCCGTTCAACGCCATTTAATGTTTATTGAAGGAATAATTCGTACCTAAAGCTGACAAAATATAAAAGAAAATAAAGGCACTGTCTTGTTATTAAGGGAGTACAAAAGGGCACTTTTCTCAGTTTTACAGGCCTAGTTTTATTTCCCACTTATATTCGCTAGTTGATTAATCTATCACATGATGCTTGAATCAGCTTGATTAAATCAACAAACTAGTTTGACAGACATGGTCTATTACATTTATATATATGTTATGATGACAAAAAGATTTAACATTAAAGGGGCATTCAAGGGTTATTTAACATGAGTGTATAAAATAAACCCGGGGTGCTCAGTGGTCATTACAAGGGGGTATCATGCATCCACGTCCAAGGACTTTCAAAAAGTACCCTAAATACGTAATTGTGTTAATGTGAAAAGCACCCCCTAAACAAGTATGGCACAGTATTTTACATACCCTAAGCAAGTAATATCAGTATTTCCAATACCCTTAACAAGTACTCAAAATATGTTGATACCCTAAGCAAGTAATTTGTATAGTTTAAACCTCTTACCATTTGTAACCCTTTTTTCCTTCCCTAATAAGCTAAAAGTATTATGAAACAAATGCCGAGCTGATCTATCAGATCACTTGCGAAAGATACAATTTGAGAAATATATCTCGCCCTCGTATCATGGCTATTTATAATGCTCATGGAGCAAATAAAGACCCTAAATACGAAAGCCAATGATGTAAAAAGTATACCCTTTTTCTTAATTTGGCTTGTTTTGATACCCTATTCACGTTACGTACGTAACGTGCCCCAATTTCAAAAACTACCCTAATTACGTGATTTCTTGGACACGCATGATACCCTTCATGTAATGACCACTGAACACCCCGGGTTGTAGTCCCTCCATTAGTCCTGTATATTGAAGATTTCTTAGTTGCGATGAAAAGCAGATTTGACTTTTGCAGCGGTTCTCTAGGGTAGAGTTAAAACTAATGGCGGTCCTGGTCTGGTTCTTGTTAATTAGATGGCATTTTCTCCAAGAAATCAGTGACTTTCATTGTTTATAGTCAGTTCAAGAGATATCTGTAATTTACAATGGTTTTAATTGACCTATGGTACGTCTCTTAAAATTGGCCTTATGAATAGGCTATAGTACGTAGGAGACATTTCGCTATTTATTATCCGTTTCCGTCGCACTAAATGGAACATTGGTTTTCACTGCATCTCCAGAAGAGTACAATCAGTACTCAGACCAATTTACTATAAATTTGTAGCTGTGATACAAAGCTACAATTGTGGCATATTTCATAAGACTGGCTTATATACTAGCAAAGTTATGAGGTAGGAGGTAGAATTGATTGAACGACCCTAGTAAATACAGACGGAATAACAATGATTCCTGACTATTAAATCGCTAATCACATTGCCGCTCTTTAACATTGATTGTTATTTAAAAATCCTATTAGAGCGCTAGAGAGCATTTTCCTAGCTTAGCGTAATCCGATAATGCCACTATTGTTTAGCCATGGAAATATTTGGCGGGTTTTTTGTACAGATGTATCAATAACATTGTTGATTAATCTGAATACATTAACATGACTTATAGTGATAGTATCATGATGTGTTTGTCTCTGCTGATCTCGGTTTAACAAGAAAACCATATTGAAATATATGGATCTCAACAAAAATGTGAAAGTTGTGGAAGAGTATGGCTTTATAACATTTTATTGTCTCCTGACAGCAAAGGTTCGTTCACACTAAAACGTTATACTGTGTGGTGCGGTACGTTATCGCAATGGAGTTAAAACATAGAAGCATGTAGATCAATAAAACATGTTTAACTGCCATTGCGGCAGTCTGCGACGCATTGCGTTGACGCTGACGTTCTCCTATTTTGCCAAACGGCGCTGAATGCCATCGCATGCGGTGACCTGCGTTGACCCGGCGTGACCTGCGATGAAATACCGTACATTGCGGTGGAAGTAAGGCTACCTCATCGCATCACACGGCAAACATCGCCTAGTGTGAACGAACCTTTACTGCAGTCGCAGAGGACAAGTAGCGTGTATACGTCCTTGCTACGTCGACGGGACGCTCCCTTTTCGCTGCTACTGAGTCATTATAGCGCTCTGAACAGAACGCGGAACCTCCACGCTTGTTTTGAGCATGCACAAAAGAAGCATGGTGCACTGGCGCTCAAGGACGACCATGGGGATCCTCTCACGACCCTCTATAGTCCCAGATAGTTCCCACTGCGTCACCGAAGGGTTCGTGGAGATCTTGATGCGTTCGGCTTGGCGTTTTGATAATGTTTCCGCGTAATCAAAGCGCCGGCCTTTGTGACCTTGATTTAAAAATGGACACTTTCGGACAGTTTTCCGCGCTATCACTGCGTGTTATACACTTTTTATAGTGCAATCGCTGGCCTGATCGCCGTATGTGTGACAGGGCCTTAAGTAAGGTCAGATATCATTAGCCAGTGGCCTAGCTCTATACTCAGGCCACTCATGATCGATGTGACAAGACATACTCACCCTGAATGTAACTCGATTTAGAAGGAAAGACCGATGACCATCTTAATAAAGATACTGACATTATACTTACTATTCATGATGTAAAGTTAAATTTCAATAAAAACTAAAAGGAAACGTGGGGTTACGTATGAGAGTTTTACGCTATTGATTGAAAATAAAGTTCTGAGGGGTGAGGGTGGGGGTGTGTTTGGTAAATAATTGAAATGATTGGATTATGAGTTTTAATTTAATTAAAAAGACAGCATGTAACTTAATATCAACCCGTGTCACTTTTTACTGCAGAAAGCATTATTAATGTTTTCATGTCTATTAAAGTAAAATGTATTTGATAACTTTAGGCGTTTTGTTCAATAAAAATGCCAGTACATAATCATAATAAACATGTGGCATATTCTGCAACAGGGACTGACAGGGACTGATAATACAAAGCTATGGCCATGTGTTTTGAACTCTCCATCCTTCGCGTTGCATTTCCAGATTTGTACATTTTATACCATCACCATAAAAAGTATATATTTTCTGAACGAAAATCTCACAAGGATTCCAGCTATTAGAACTTAGATAAGACCTCAGGCTAACATATTATAATAACAATGTTTAAATGTAAACATTATACACTGAGCCAAAAAAGAAACTTATAACATTTTAACAGATCACCAAATAAAATTCTGTGCATGAAAATGTACCAAATTTGGATACAATATTACTGAAATGTATTGCTTCAAATGGCAGTCAATAAAGGCCCCGTCACACATACGGCGATCAGGCCAGCGATCGCACTGCGCTATAAAAAGTGTATAACACGCAGTGATAGCGCCGAAAACTGTCCATTTTTAAATCAATATCACCAAAACCCTTTCACAAACTGCTGCGATCAGACCGGCGCTTGGATTACACTGAAACATTATCAAAACGCCAAGCCAAACGCATCAAGATCTCCACATACCCCTCAGTGACGCAGTGGGAACTGGCTGGGACTTCAGAGGGTCGTGAGAGGGTCCCCATGGTCGCCCTTGAGCGCCAGTACACCACGCTTGTTTTGTGCATGCACAAAACAAGCGTGGAGGTTCCGCGTTCTGTTCAGAGCGCTATAATGACTCAGTAGCAGCGAAAAGTGAGCGTTCCGTCGACGTAGCAAGGACGCATACAAACTACTTGTCCTCTGCGACTGCAGTAAAGGTTCGTTCACACTATTATAGGCGATGTTTGCCGTGCGATGCGATGCGGTAGCCGTACTTCCACCGCAATGTACGGTAATTCGTCGCGGGTCACGCCGGGTCAACGCAGGTCACCGCATGCGATGGTATTCAGTGCCGTTTGGCAAAATGTGAGAGCGTCAGCGTCAACGCAATGCGTCGCAGACTGCCGCAATGACAGTTAAATATTTTTAACTCCATTGCAATTACGTACCGCACCGTACAGTAAATAACGTTATAGTGTGAACAAACCTTTGCTGTCAGGAGACAAACACATCATGATATTATCACTATTATTGTATTCAGATTAATCAAAAATGTTATTGATACACCTGTTTTAAAACTCCCGCCAACCGATTATCATGGCTATTATCGCATTACGCTATGCTAGGATAATGCTCTCTAAATAGAATTTAAATAACAATCAATTTATCGGCAATGTGATTAGCAAATTAGAGCTTGAAACGTGGGTCATTGTTATTCCTTCTGTATCTACTACATAGGAGTATAATGTACAGTCCTCAAAATAAGTACCTGACCAGGTCAACACTATCGGCCGAGTGCACCAATGGCGAGTAGCTGAAGAATAGCGCTACCTCGCTAGTAACTGAGGCGTAACCAAAACATTTGAGAGCACCAAACCGGGGTAAGCTGCTAGGCTAGTAACTTGCGAGTCGCGATATTGGAGGCTGGTTTTGGTGAGATCATGAACAGTGAGGCAAAATCTTAAGAAAGGAAAACAATAACGGGTTTATAAAGCCAATTTGAACTCATTGCGAACCAGTGATTGCTCAATATTGCACAATTTATTGTTTGTCCCACAATCATGTCATACACATCTTTTTCTTTACCATTGAATGTTATCAACAGTTTTTACAATGTTTTCCCCAATATTAAAGTCGATTACAGTTGGGCATTTGCTTGGCTTTAGGGTGAAACCCATACTGGATGCTTAGTTTCATCTTTTAGGGGACGATGCTACATCGTTAGTAAGTTACGCTACAGTTAGGGCTGCTAGGGAAGTAGCTTACCTATAAAGTGGTGCACTCGGCCGATATGTGTTATATGTATGTGTTGTATGTATAACCTACGTAGTAACTTATTTTGAGGACTGTATATAATTTGAAAACGTGTTGAGAAGGGACTAGTAACGCAGACAGCGACTTATAAGCGCAATTTGATCGTAGCAGAGCATAAACAAACGCGGCGCTTTGTATGGGCCTCAAGGGCGATCATGGGGACCCTACCCCGCTATAGATGGTGTCCACTGCGTCCCCATTCGGTTCTTAGAGACCTTACTGTGTTTTGCATGGCTTTTTTCAGCGCAACGAGAGCGCAAGGCCTGATCGCCGTATGTGTGACAGGGGTATTACCAATTGTTTGCTTCAATGACACAAGAGAAATGTGAACTGACTCAGACAACGTCTTGCATCACAGGTCACAGCAAACAATTTCAGCAACATAAAGTTAAAAACATTTCGGAGAGTCAAAACAAACTCATATCCAAACAAACAATGAAGTCATTAATAACGGGTACCTTCAGCTTGCGGTGCATCTCCTTCTCATGCTTCCAATCAAGTTCCTGATGGTAGCCTGGGATGAGCTTGGATGACGTGTATCAAGAAGAGACAATCTACCTGTCAATAGACAAACACTTATTGCAGCACTACAGGAATAATGGAACAATGTTCTTTTTTTTTTAAAGCCGTTTTGATCGCGAGATGGCGCCCTGTATATCAGAGATAAAAAGGTGCCAAATGCTGATAATCTACGGTATAATGATAATATAAAGTAATATTTTACTGGTTGCACAAGCAAGCTAAATGATCGAAACCAAAGTGAAACCGAAAAAGAGAAGTAGCTGGAAAAGAGTAAGATGAAAATATATCAAAAGAAATAGCAATATTATAATCTAAGAGCTAAAGTAATGTACAAAAACTCAACAAAAGATGTGAACGGACTAGTACCCTGAGATATTAAGATGACGATCTCTGAGCATAGAGTTTGAATTGTGGACGGAGTATAGCATTCAAGTAACGAAATGACCGTCTGGAGATAAGAGTTGTGGTCAATGGGGAGGAGAAAGTCGTTAGTTTGGCGGGTGTTGTGGTTGTGAAAACTGTACTGCTGATGCGTGAACACTAATCAGGTGTTTCTTAAGAATTAATGTAGACATTTTCGTGACATTATTTTGATATTAGGTTTCCTTACCGGTGCTGACCACGAATCATAAATAAAGAAATGGGGTAACGGGATTATTTTTTGAGCTATATCCGTTTCAAAAATAGTGTTTTTCTCCAAAATTATTCCAGAAAATCTACCCGATAACTTTTTTTTGGTTTTTTTCTCAATAAGAGATGGGCCTTTATACATTCTTTCAAAAAGTGAAATAAAAAAGTGAGTGAGTTGTAGAGTGTTTCGAGTGGGTCAATAGGAAGGAAGTCTTTCAGTTTAATACGCCTATTGGTCTAGCAACCTTGACACGAACGTTGTTGACGTGACCAGTCCACGTTATCTTGCTGTCTATTGTGGTACCAAGAGATTTCGTGGTGTCCACTTGGAGAATAGGCTGGTCATCGATGAGAACGTTAAAGGGACACAATGTCACGTTGCATTTTTTTGAATTTTAATTAATTTACTTCAGAATTCAAGATGAACATTATTTGATGTTTCTACTAAAAAAACTTGATTAAAACAATGTTTTAAATATGTTGGAATACCACCCTTAACCATGTAAAAATGCTGATCGGGCCCGATCAGCATTGTTTGAATCGGAGTTTTGTTGTACAAAGAGGGCTGATTTTTCTTAATCCTTATATGTGTAAGTTCATACATGTAATACAATTGTAAACATATAAAAATCCCAGTTTTTATCATATATTTTTGTAATTTTTGTAATTGAGGGCGGCAAGGCGCTGCCTTCACCACATCTCTTAATGCTCCTTTAATATTGTGATGTTTGTGTTTGCCGCGTGAAAACGTCATGAAGGTTTTTTTTTAATATTTAGGGACAGTTTATTAGCTTTGAACCAGTTTAGAAAATGTAGACAGTTCGTTGTTAGTAATGTTTTGAAGTTCGTGGTAATCTGGGTGTGAGTGAAAGTAAGTTTGTGTCATCTGCGAAGATGATGTATGAAAGAGCGGTGCTTACGTGCGTAATGTAGAGTATGTAACCCGGGTTATGTTTTTACTCTTAGAATAATGAATATCAACAAAAAGTATCAACAATATAGTGTTTGTTTTAGATTAGCAATATATCAATATTTATTTCTATAAAACTACAAAAGATTAGTATTTGCCCGCATTGGTACCATATCTAGCAACGATGGAAATACCCACATGACTTTCCACCCGGGGTAGATAGTCCCGGGGTAGACAGTCCTGGAGTTGATCAACCCTTAGTCGCCTTAGTCTTAGAGTGAATTTGGTTTTAGAGTGAATTTAGAGTGAAAAATATAAACTGTCGGAATTCCGACAGTTTATTTTCACTCTAAAACCATGATTTTGAAGTAATTAAGAATCGTATCGCCCTGTAACTTGGAATGTATGCATGATTTATGATCAGAAATGTAAATCTGCAAGAAAATCTGCTTTCTATTTTTTTTTCGATGTTGAGGGCGTTCCCTGGATGGAAAGATCACATAATATACCTTTAAATGGACTGAAATCGGGATAATTACTGACTACGTGTACGTCGAACTCATAAGTGTCGTTAAGAACTCTAAAGAAAATAGACATGAGTTAATAACATAAATGCCTTAAAAGGTCATTTACTTGATATTTACACGAGGGTACAAAATATCATTGATATTAATAATTTTGTGTTTCAACAGCGCCAGAGAAGCTGGTAGCTAATATTGTGTGTGAATTTATAATTGTTTGGGCAAATAAAATGTC
>CM069443.1:25647708-25705409 GCA_035610835.1 Ophiura sarsii
CATGTTTGAATATGATATGACAATGACACACCTTTGTATTCATTGCACAGTTGACAATGACAAGCACACCTTATTAAACTTAATCCTTAACTGCTTATAATGGGTCTTGGGTCATTACATTATTGTGTCATATCATATTGTCATAAAAGTGGCATATCATGTTGATGCATTGACAGCTCCCGTGGAAAAGCCATTTTTACACATACTCGCTAAAAATAGCAATATCTCCAAAAATATTAATGTAATATCTTCCCTATTTTCATCAATAATGCTCAACGATACGATATATGCTTTAATAATATGCAAACCAAATTACTAAAATATTTTATCATCTAAGAGAAAATGGCCTCCAAAGTTGGGTATAGTTTTTTTGGACCACCCTGTATATACACCCCATGGCTCATCTAATGTTTTCAACCGTTGATGATTATATAGGCGTTTTTTCAACAGATCGTCCGAGCAGGGCGTGCACAAAAATATTTGCTGTCCGAAAGTCATCTCATCATAAGTACATGTTTTGAAGTTGATAGGTCGTAAGAAAATGTGCGCGAAGCGCACAAAAATGGCATTTACACTCCAAAATAGCCTCTAAAATCACCCCAAACACACCATCTTTATAGTTTAAAAAAAAGGTTACACAACCCCCCTGTTCAAGAATAAAAAGTTACATGGCCCCCCCTATTTCAACATATGAAAGTTACATGACCCCCCCCCCCCCTATATTTTACCCAACCCCCCCTCCAGCATAAATAATGAACGGTCCCTTAGCTATACTGTACCATTGCCATTTGGCAGGCGGATAGCTTGTTATTAGGGCTTTAACATGATACCAAATTTGTTGAGATAGCTTTTGGTCATGTTTTTTATACTGGGTACCCAAAAAAGGTGGATCTGTTACATTTGCACTACATATTATTACTTTGCATGCATATATTTTGGCTATTCTTTATCACACATACTCAAATTTGGTCTTATTTTGATGAGAAAGTATTTGGCCTTTATTTTAAAAAGAAAAATATAAACTACCATGGTTCTGTTAATTACAATAGTTCGTTAAACCTAATTAGTCAGGGGTGGAGGAGTATGTGGAGGAGGAGTATGTGGAGGAGGAGGAGTGCATAGTTGAACAAGTATGGTGCAATATACATTGGGCAAACATAAAATGCACTGGTTTTACTCTTGGTACAATTCTATATTGAAAACATAACATTATTGAAGCATATTTGAATTAAAAATATAATTAGTTAATTAAGGAATAATTAATTAGCATTAAGAAGCTCAAAAAATTGTTAAGAAACGTAAGTTGGTCGCAGTTTGCGAATGTATGCAAACATTTGCCTGCACCAAACTGTCCATTTTAAAAGTATAGAAAGGTTGAGGTACCCTTTTGAATAAATAAATTTAACTATTTAATTGAAAATTAAAAGAAGATATGTAATTAACCTCATGTATTCTGTATTGTCTGGATGTTAATTAGCACATTTTGTTAAATGCCTTTGTGTGGTGTTATTACTTGTTTTTAACTGTGTTACCAAATAAGTAAAAAACTGCTGGTTTTCATCAAGCTTGTAAACTCAGGAGAATTATTAAATTCTTAGGAATGCAACTGACCTGACCTAGTATAGGATGACCAGCATAAGCAGTTTGCCAATCAACATTGGATCACCCTATATGTTGAAACATTTTATAATTCAATCTTAAATCAGACTCTTGAAATTTGAATACTGGGTTCAAACATTATGGAAACTAACCTAATTTGTTCATTTGAATGTGCTTTGCACATCATGAAGGTGCAAGAAGGATGAACGCAATTAGTTGTATGCCACTAAACATGTGCCATTGGGGAAATTTGAGTCACCCTGTCGTTAAAGGGCCCCTTTTTATTGAACATTATTTGAAAGTCATACCACTTTAAGCATTTGCCACTTCAAATTGGAATGTAAAATCATGTTTCAGATGCAAATTTAAATTCATTCAATTTAATGATTTGTGGATAACCATGTATACCTAAATTAATGTTTTAAACACCCTATATGTTTAAAATTAACAACTTTACATAAGAAAAGGGTGACTTTCAAAATCAATCAATGTTGATGTACATGTAATTGATGCATTTTTATTTGAAATCTACTTGAATTTTGTTAAAATACTAGTCTTTGTATGTATGTAGTAATAGAAGCATTTTTCCGGAACTAATTTTTTTAAAAATTAGACACCCTGTATGTAGAATTTCAGATTCATAATGAAATTTAATTTGCATATGTCTGGATGGGTATTTTATTAAACTACTTTAAATCTGTACTGAACTTTTCTCTCATCACTTCATATACATAGTGGAAGTAATTATTGAAACCCTTCTTTTTTAGAAGATTTTGCTTGTTACACCCTGTACAATTTCGGGCCACCCTGTATAATCAACTTGATTGTATGCTATTCGCATCCGTTACAGTATATGCTTTCAGAATATGTATACTTTTACCAACTTTAAATGTAAACTTTTTCAGATATAATGCATTAACTGAAAAAGGAACCTAATTTATGGAAAAAGGGACATGTAACACAAATTGTACCCAGTATATAAAACATGACCTTTTGTGGTTTTAAAAATATTTGAGGAAAATGACAGCATGAAGCTAAAAAATGTAACAGCACCAACCTATTGGGAGGCGAGTTCATAACGCGTGACCACTGTCTTTTAACTGTTGAATAAAGATTGATTGAGGAAAAATTTCAGATGAATACAAATTCCTAATGCTAAATATCTGCCATGTCTGTGAGAGATTAACAACTTGGGAAAATCTTGGAATTAATTATACTTGAGTGAATCCAATGACAAACAATTTTATTTTTGACAAGAATTAAAAATTCACAGGCTGCCCATGTGAATGCATTGATCTGCATCAACTATTTCCAATTCAAATCACATCCCCGTACACATTTTGTATGGGGATTTGAAGTAGGTGCACTATTTTCTTCAATTCTATAAAATTTAAGCGTAAGGCCGTGTGTTTTGAACTCGCCACCCTTACCGTTGCATGTCCAGATTTTTACATTTTACACCATCTGAGATTCGAATTAGCATATCGCAATAACTATTTGTTCTACCCATGAAAAGTATATATTTTCTAAACGGTAATCTCACAAGGAATCCAAATATGCTATTGGAATTTAGATAAGACCTAATGGTAACATGTTGTGATTAGGAATGTTAAAAAAATATCGATTTTTTTTCATATTTTGATTTAAGCTCAATAATATTTTTATACCAATCCCAATCATAATTTTGCTGTACATATTTAAGTTCCTCATGCAATTACCCATCAGAACATAATAGTTGTCAATGGTAAACATGTTGAAATACACTATATCGAGAAGTAAATGAGCACAAACGTTTTGAATTTCATATTTATTAGAGTTTACAAGTATATTTCTTTGGGTATACACCCTTTCCTGATTTAAACAGCATTTTTGAATTCCCCTATTTGAGAGCTTTCCAAAAATGTATAATTTTGCTATCATCGGTTAAATATTTCTTTTGTTATAGTCATGTATGTAAAACCGCTGAATTAGGGCAAGTTCACTGTGTAGTGAATAGGGGAAAAGCCAAGGACAATGCAATCGATTCGTGATTACAATTGTTACGTAATAGTTGACACGTTTGTTGAAACAGAAACTTATAGAATATAAAACAATCTATAAAATGAGAGCAAAATCATGTTTGTACCATACAGAGAAGAGAAGTTATTGTAATTTGAACGTAGAATTGGGAACATTTTCTATATTCCCCATAGAGATTGTACACAACGCCACCGCCACCGCCGCCACCGCCACCGCCGCCACCGCCACCGCCACCACCCCTGACTTTCATAACATAATCAATCATATCTCAGCCAAACATTTATCGAAATACCTGATTTATTCACACAATGTAGCTAAATAAATAGGCTTTCACATGACACCTCAACCATTATAGCTCTACCACATTTAGTTGTTGAGTTAATAGAGAGAGATGGATGATTCGTCACCAAAAATGCAACGCCACCACCCTTTTTGGGTGGTGAGTTCAAAACACATGGCCACAAAGCTCAATACGCTTTGGTGGGTTCCAAATATATGTTGAATGGGGATTTGAAGTAGGCACATTATTGGGGATTTGAAGTAGGCACATTATTTTCTTCAATTATATGTTAAATGTAAGCAGTTAAAGCTCAATACGCTTTGTTGAGTTCCAAGAGGTTTAGGCTTTAAAAATGCTTGTTTAATGGTTGTGGCGTCCATTGACAAACAATTGTGAAGGTGGATGCACCACACCTTCAGGTGGGTGCCGCTGTTTTGAAAGTGTTTTTCGAATAAATAAATGTATCATAACAAGAAGAGTCTGAAAAAGACAAACAGCTCTCAGAAGAGGTGAATTTCAATGACGATGGAAATGTAAATAGATTGTGTCACATCCTGAAAAATGCCAAGTGTCAAGGGTATAGTTTCAACAAAATCTTAAATGGTTCATATGTATAATATGCTTCAAATTGAATGAACTTGGAGTTCATATTATAGTGTTGCTAATTGAATACTCTCAAACATTCATAAAGTGGATTACTTGATAATCCAGAATTAACTAATGTTTATGATGAACCAATACCAATGAAGGGAGACAAAATAATGGAAGTGGTAGGCCTATATTCGAACTAAAATAACTCAACAGCACACACCCAACACAACAAATCGCTACACAGACTCCATGAGCCAAACATATTCACTCCACAACTCACCATATCACCCCACTTTGCCCTAAAACTCACTACCCATTCACAATTTGTCACGTTTAATAACCCAAAACGAGACATAGAGAAACCAGAGAGATGAAACCAGAGATCTCGCTGGTGAAACTGTATAGTTGTAATCCAAAATAGGTTGTTATTTATAGAATGGAATTATATATACAGGGTGTCTCAAAAAAAAACCGTGCACGTGTTTACCCAGCTTATTGACCGTGAACTTATAGAATTTGGTGTAACAATTGTATACATATTGATAGCCATAACGCTTAGCTTTCATATTCCGTTTATTTCACCTGATTTGGTTTTGTCAATCTTGAGATATGACCAATAATAACTAAAGCTACCTATTTAACAGTTTGCAATGAATAGAAAGGGTTACTCCGGAGATGGGGGTTGTTACCACCGGGGTTACCACCCTCTAAAAAAATCCAATCCGAAATGCAGTGTATGCTTATTTGGGTACCATGTTATAGCTAGAGGTTCCCTCTATCCATACATACTAAAACAAGTACAAACATCCCACGCATGACGTCACAATGACGTCACCAAATATGGCCGACCTCAAAATCCCGCCGTATTCGATGGACAGTGAAATATCATAGAAATCTTCGCCAAAAAAGTTCTAAATATCGGAATTTCACCCGGTTTTTTGCTTATAAGTGATGGAAATGATGTTTCTAACATAGGCCCATGCTAAAATATTTCAGGAACATTCAATAAAAATATTTTTCAAAATGGCGATTTAAAAAAAAATTGTAAGGTGGCAACCACCCCCGACTTTGACGGCTTACCCTACCCCCGGGTAAGGTGGCAGCCTCAATTTGTTTTCGTCAAAGTGAGCGCAGGGAATATAAAAGCGATCACCTAGACACCCTAGGTCACTTTTTTGGGGGGGAGGGGTTCTAGCGCAATCGGAGGGTTTTAATGCTTATCTTAAGCATTCTTTCCGTAAAAGTGGCACAACTTCGATTTTAGGTAGCTTTAGTTAATTGATCATATCTTAGGATTTTCAAAACCAAATTAGATGAAATAAACAGCATATGAAAGCTAAATGTTTGGTCTATCAATATGTATATATTTGTTACACCAAATTTTAGAAGTTCATGGTCAATAAGTTGGGTAAACACGTGCACGGTTTTTTTTGAGACACCCTGTACTGATAATTGTTGTCAGCTGCCCGGGTATATCGCTGCATGCACGTACCGGAAGCTGATCAGCATGAATTTCAATATTTATGTTATAACCCGTTGGGCCGTATCTGGTATTGACCTATAATACACAAAGCATTTGTCTACGCCGCTTTCACTAGTTATATAAATAGTTTATGTCCATGAGACCATGACCTAGTCGCCCATCATACTACCACCGGGATACAGAGCTATAAATACTAGCTAGAGACGTGTAGAGAACATACAATCACCGTCCATGCAAGGCATTGGCGGGGCATTGGTCCTTGGTACAACAACGGTACGGTACAACATGAAGGTAGGCTACAAATGGTTTAAAAGCTCGAATAGGGGGCGTATGAGGAGGGATGTGCTTCCCCCCTCAGAAGTAGGTTTTTTTCAATTTTCGTTTGGTGCGATCTGGTGTATAGGCCTACTTTTGACCACATTTTATCGAAAAGCCACGCAGTCATTTCCAATCAATATTTTGTTTTGTTTATCAACGCAAGAAAGAAGTTGAGCATCTAGGCCTATTGAAAGCTCGAACAGGGGGAGTGACCGGGAGTCTGATGGTGATATGTGCCCCTCAGATTTTTTTTTTTAATTTTCGAACCCATTTTAGTGTTGGTGTGTACTTTTAACCAATAGTTTATTGAAAAGCAATCACTTTATTTCATTTTCCCTTGGCCATCACATACACTAGGCCTATATGGAAAATCAGTTTGGGGGATGATTACATTGACCAACTCCCCCAGCCAGCCCCCCCCCCCCCCTCTCCCAAGTCAAAAGGTGTGGGGCAGTGGCGTAGCCAGGTTTTTCTCAGTGGGGGGGGGCAAAGGGGGGGGCCGGGAGTTTTGGTGGGGGGGCAACAACCAAATTGAGGATTGAATTTCCTTGTGTTGTGAATAGGTTAGTCCCAAATTATTTCAACTGACATTTCCCACAGGGGGGGCAACAGGGGGGGCAGAGAACCCCACAGGGGGGGGCAGCTGCCCCCCCCCCCTTGCCCCCCCTTGGCTACGCCACTGGTGTGGGGGATTTCCTCCCTTTTACTAAGGGACTCCCTTTTCTCCATATTGGCATTTGGCGTATTGACATACCGTATATAGCCTAATAATTGGCATGTGGCATATTGAGTTGACATATTGGCATATATTAGTATATTGGCATATTGGTAATATTGGCATTGGTATATTGGCATATTGGTAATATTGGCATTGGTATATTGGCATATTGGTATAATTATTAGCAAGTTTAAGTTACCGCGGGGTTCTAAGTTATTATGATTAGTCTCACTCAGCTTTGTATGAACAGTGTTGGGATAGAGGGCGGGTTTCCTTTGTACAAGCCCAATAAGTAAGAATAAAAATTCCTTTAAAAAGTGTAGGGGCTATCAAATAAATATTTGCAGTAGCCAAGAAGGGTATTGTATAGGGGGTTGGACTTAGTGTTTGGTATACGAATTAATTTTAAAAATTGAATTATTTCACGGTTTGTTTGTTGTCAAATTTGTTAAAATTGCCTCCTGGATATTTTCAAGAAGAATTGTATACCATTTTTACAAACAGTTTTGAACCATCCAACAATAAATACACACCCAAACCACAGATATTCAAAACAACTAAAACAATTATGAAACCAGGCATGTATATGATTTGTTTCAAATCTATAGCTGTCCCAAACTCCCAGTAATTCACACTTTGGCACTGGTGTCTTGGTTGATGACCTCCACTGACATAAGGGGTGTTTATCAATTATACAATAGATTTACACTAGACTTTAAAGTGACATTATTTTTGTAAAAAATATCAAATCATACAGAAAAAATAATAAACGCCGGTATTATATGTACCTTACTACTAATACTCATCACAAAAAGTATCGAAACAGGTAGATGTTCCGATTTTAAACTTGAAGTTTAGCCTACTATTCTACATGAAAGGTCATCCTTAAAAAAGTCGTATTCCAAAGTTTGAGTTGCATAACTCTAATGGTTCTTATTTTAGACGCAAACTAGAGCGGTTCTCGGGTTTCGCGGTTCACGGGTTTTGCGGTTATCGGGTTGCATGGTTTTTGGTTGAGCGGTTTCGGTAGACATGTTTAATGTGGTTGGTACTTTAGGATCCCAGCGGAACCAGATTCGATGACTGTCACACTCACATTGTTAGCGATGTGTTGTTATAATGGATAGTTTGATTCTCGAAATGTCTCTAAACATTTGATTTGAAAATTATCCATCATTTCATTCATCAAAATAATAAACAAACATAATAAAAATAAGCTTACTTAAAAACACCTTTTCGGCTAAATCACGATTATTTAATGTAAACTTATATTGGAGATAAAATTTGAAATGCGAACATCATTTGATACGTCAAATGTGTTGCGGTTTGATCAGTTCATTATACACATACTTTACACGTAGCTCAAAAAGTGAAATCATATCAAAAAAATCAAATCGGGACACATTTTATGGTGTCCGTCATTTTTTAGGCTAAATTGCCGGAATTTTTTTCTCCATCAAATTTGTTGCGGTTTGACCAGTTAGCTACACAGACTTTATACGTAGCTCATAAAGTGAAATCATATCTAAAAAATCAAATCGGGAGACATTTTATGGTGTCACTCATTTTTTAGGCTAAATTGCCGGATTTGTTTTCTCCGTCAAATATGTTGCGGTTTGACCGGTTAGCTACACAGACTTTATACGTAGCTCAAAATGTGAAATCATGTCCAAAAAGTCAAATCAGGACACATTTTATGGTGTCTGTCATTTTTTAGGCTAAATTGTCGGATTTGTTTTCTCCGTCAAATGTGTTGCAGTATGACCGGCTAGCTACACAGACTTTATATGTTGCTCAAAATGTGAAATCATATCCAAAATATGAAATCGGGACACATTTCATGGTGTCCACCATTTTTTAGGCTAAATTGCCGGAATGTTTTTTCTCCGTCAAATGTGTTGCGGTTTGACCCGTTAGCTACATACGCAGCTCAAAAAATGAAATCATATCCAAACAATCAAATCGGGACACATTTTATGGGGGCTGTCATTTTTTATGCTAAATTGCCGGAATTATTTTTTCTCCGTCAAATGTGTTGCAGTTTGACCCGTTAGCTACACAGACTTTATACGTAACTCAAAATGTGAAATCAAATCCAAAAAATCAAATCGGGACACATTATTATGGTGTCCGTCATTTTTTAGGCTAAATTGCCAGATTTCTTTTTCTCCCAGTCAAATGTGTTGCGGTTTGACCCGTTAGCTACACAGACTTTATATGTAGCTCAAAAAGTGAAATCATATCCAAAAAATCAAATCGGGACACTTTTTATGGTGTCCGTCATTTTTTAGGCTAAATTGCCAGATTTTTTTTTCTCCGTCAAATGTGTTGCAGTATGACCGGCTAGCTACACAGACTTTATACGTAGCTCAAAATGTGAAATCATATACAAAAAATCAAATCGGGACACATTTCATGGTGTCCGCCATTTTTTAGGCTAAATTGCCGGAATGTTTTTTTTCTCCGTCAAATGTGTTGCGGTTTGACCCGTTAGCTACACAGACTTGATACGCAGCTCAAAATGTGAAATCATGTCCAAAAAATCAAATCAGGACACATTTTATGGTGTTTGTCATTTTTTAGGCTAAATTGTCGGATTTTTTTTCTCTCCGTCAAATGTGTTGCAGTATGACCGGCTAGCTACACAGACTTCATACGTAGCTCAAAATGTGAAATCATATCCAAAAAATCAAATTGGGACACATTTCAAGGTGTCCGCCATTTTTTAGGCTAAATTGCCGGAATGTTTTTTTCTCCGTCAAATGTGTTGCGGTTTGACCCGTTAGCTACACAGACTTTATACGCAGCTCAAAATGTGAAATCATGTCCAAAAAATCAAATCAGGACACATTTTATGGTGTCTGTCATTTTTTAGGCTAAATTGTCTGATTTTTTTTTCTCCGTCAAATGTGTTGCAGTATGACCGGCTAGCTACACAGACTTTATACGTAACTCAAAATGTGAAATCATATCCAAAAAATCAAATCGGGACACATTTCATGGTGTCCGTCATTTTTTAGGCTAAATTGCCGGAATTATTTTTTCTCCGTCAAATGTGTTGCAGTTTGACCCGTTAGCTACACAGACTTTATACGTAACTCAAAATGTGAAATCAAATCCAAAAAATCAAATCGGGACACATTATTATGGTGTCCGTCATTTTTTAGGCTAAATTGCCAGATTTCTTTTTCTCCCAGTCAAATGTGTTGCGGTTTGACCCGTTAGCTACACAGACTTTATATGTAGCTCAAAAAGTGAAATCATATCCAAAAAATCAAATCGGGACACTTTTTATGGTGTCCGTCATTTTTTAGGCTAAATTGCCAGATTTTTTTTCTCCGTCAAATGTGTTGCAGTATGACCGGCTAGCTACACAGACTTTATACGTAGCTCAAAATGTGAAATCATATCCAAAAAATCAAATCGGGACACATTTCATGGTGTCCGCCATTTTTTAGGCTAAATTGCCGGAATGTTTTTTTCTCCGTCAAATGTGTTGCGGTTTGACCCGTTAGCTACACAGACTTGATACGCAGCTCAAAATGTGAAATCATGTCCAAAAAATCAAATCAGGACACATTTTATGGTGTTTGTCATTTTTGAGGCTAAATTGTCGGATTTTTTTTCTCTCCGTCAAATGTGTTGCAGTATGACCGGCTAGCTACACAGACTTCATACGTAGCTCAAAATGTGAAATCATATCCAAAAAATCAAATTGGGACACATTTCAAGGTGTCCGCCATTTTTTAGGCTAAATTGCTGGACTTTTTTTTTCTGCGTCAAATGTGTTGCAGTTTGACCCGTCCCTTATGAAAATCGCAATCAATTCTGCAACCTTGCGCAAGGTTAAATTTGGAAAAATACAACCTTGCGCAACCAGTTTGGTTGTTCTGAGAAGGTTGCGCAACCTTGAAGCAATCATCCACAACCTTTGTGCAACCTTGCGACAAACTTGTGCAACCTTACGCAACCGTGCGACAACCTGTGACAAACTTGTGCAACCTTACGCAACCGTGCGACAACCTTGTGCAACCTGGTACCACCTTGCTGCAATCACATTTTGGTGATTGTATTTTCGTAAAGGGAATACAGTACACAGACTTTATAAGTAGCTCAAAATGTGAAATCATCCAAAAAATCACATCGGGACACATTTTATCATGGTATCCATCATTTTTTAGACTAAGTCGATATCCCGGGGCCCATTTTGGGACCCGAGATTCCCAAAATGTCTCTAAACATTTGATTCTGGAATTATCCATCATTTCATTCATCAAAATAAAAATAATAAAAAATAATAATAAGCTTATTTTAAAAAAAATTGTCGGCTAAATCACGATTATTGTGATTGCATTTTCGTAAAGGGAATACAGTACACAGACTTTATAAGTAGCTCAAAATGTGAAATCATCCAAAAAATCACATCGGGACACATTTTATCATGGTATCCATCATTTTTTAGACTAAGTCGATATCCCGGGGCCCATTTTGGGACCCGAGATTCCCAAAATGTCTCTAAACATTTGATTCTGGAATTATCCATCATTTCATTCATCAAAATAAAAATAATAAAAAATAATAATAAGCTTATTTAAAAAAAAATTGTCGGCTAAATCACGATTATTTAATGCACATTTAATGTGGAGATTCATTTGAAATTGATTTATTTTGTATTTAATCTGTGCATTATTTTTACTCTTTCGCTAAAATGTGATTCTTCGCCGGGTATTTTCATTTTCGTAACTGATGTAAGCTCTAGTTTCGATAGATTGGTACCAAATCTATAATTTGGGTATCGGGTAAAAGTACAATGTTGGAAGGGAATCATTTTTATGGCCCACTTGGTCCCACCGTCCATGGACTCACTCACATTTTTGGAGACTCAAACTTGTCCTTTTATGTTCTCTTTGGAATTCATGACATTGCTATGAAACTAAGAGCTAGCAAAAGTGGTTCAGAAAAGTCGCATTGGATCTTTTTATTTATGACTAGCAAGTAAACAACTGTGGTATTAATACAAAATCCTGAGAGTGGTATATACGTACTAGTCTCAGACAAAATCTTCGTCGGCCATCTTAAAAAACAATAATCACATTGGTAATTTTGTTTATCTGTGTAAGCATGTAAGGCTACCGGATTGAATTTCATCCGAATAATAGATGCATATGGGTCAAGAAACAGGTGAGCACTCATTTTTTAAGTTAAACCTGTCCGATATGTCCGTGAAAAACCGAATTTAGACATTAATTATTATGTTAAAATTAGTCACATGATAGCCTTGTCTTTTTGGTATGGTTCCCCCTTATTCATTTGCCTGAAGAAGTACTGAAAAGGACTACGTGAGCTCATGGTATCAATGAACTCACGCCAGCCGATTTGCTTGAATTATAATTGACTATAACTATCCGCATTCATTAACGTAGGCAAATAACCTTATAAATAGCGTATAAATGACAACAAACACCAACATTATGCCAGTGAGAAGAATGAGAGGAAAATGATTGATGAAATACAATAAATACAAACACAAACCACATTTTAATTCCATGTAATTCGGGGTCTACTTCTTTATGCGTAGAAACTATCGTAGGGGCGCATCACTGTACATCCTAACACATATACCTATAAAATGTGAAACAGAGAACGTGCCTTGGTTACGGCCCAAAAACATCTTAGTAACGCCTCATTCTGGACCTCAAAAATATGCTCATGCAGTAGGTATCAATATAATACACAACTTATCAAAATTTCCTTCAACCAACGTCCTTACTTTTCAAGATTCTTGTGCCACAAAAAATACGATAAAAAGCCACGATAAAAGGCAGTAACTGGTCCGTGATAACACAACACATACGGACAAAACCCCCTAAAAAATGGTTACAAATGGAGATGATCAGAATCATGCTACCAAACACAGTATTCGAGACTTGTAGTCATCTCATAAAGATGCCGTGAAATGTACCCATTGAGTTGTACACAAACGATATTGGTGGTTACCACCTTTTGCGGTAATTCGACGTTATTTCATCGATTTCTCCGTAATTATACCGATTTAGGCCGTCAAATTTCAGTATGATGATGAGAAAAATACGAGCTTTCATATGATATGAAAATCTCCGTATATTTGAAATAATTCTGTGTTACGAAAATGTGATCGGGTCATCTACCTTTAACAAATTATCCAATAATTAACGACCCGAAAGAGTATGGATTAATCGAAGCAAATAACTCAGTGCATAATTTTGTTCTGCCTACTTTGACACCTTGATTGTTGAGATACGATGTTGTGGATGCAGTGGCGTACCGACCGGGGGGGCAGGGGGGGGGGCAAGTTGCCCCCCTGGATCCAAATACCGGGACGCTAAATTCCCAAGACCGGGTCGCTAAATTTGCTTAAGGAAAAAAAATAGGGCCTAAAACACTGAGGAATTTGCATTATTTGTTAACCGTTGTGCTTTTTGCGAAATTTTGAAATTTTGTGACTGTGCGAAATTTTGTGACTATGCGAAATTTTGTGACCGTGCGAATTCTTTTGACCCTACCCCCCCCCACCACCCCCCCCCCCCCCCCCCCCCCCCCCCCCCCCCCCCCCCCCACTTACGTGAAATTCACGAGTTGACTGACTGGGAAAAAAATTGGGGCAACCTTTTACGAAAATTTACCGGGAAATTTACGCCACTACCGGGACGACATACTTCTGCCCCCCCTGGCTCACATGCCGCGGTACGCGCCTGTGTGGATGGAGTGGAGTTATTGTTGTTTCGATGGTCGTAGGTCCAGTTTCAAAAGTGACAATCATCCCTATAGAAGCATTTTTGTACACGTGTGTAAAGCATAAACCTGATCATTCTCTAATGGATGATTGTCACTTTTAAAACTGGACCTACGACCATTGAAATGACAATAACTCCGCTCCGCACCATCGCATCTCAATATCGAGGCAGTGTCAAAATACGCAGAACAAAATTATGCACTGGGTTATTTGCTTCGATTAATCCATACCCTTTCGGGCCGTTAATTATTAGCTCATTTTTAAGTGTCTCGACACTTTTTGTGAGGAGTTTATTAACCCGTCAGTTATGAATTTTGACCGACTCCAAATGATGAAATTTGATTGACTACATTTGCCATGTGCTTAGGCCGTAATAAGACTTACTATGTATGATTGGCAAACGCAGTAATCACCACCAAACGAACAAGCACCTATTGATATTTGAATGGAGACCGATGCAAAGATTACCATAATAATATATAAGCTTGCATTGGTCGCAGTCAATTTTCATTGGCATTTGTACGTATAGTGGTGCATATATTACTTATGCGCCAATGACCCACACTCATTTGTACTATACATGTAGTGTAGTTTTGCAGTATGGCCATAGCGTTATATAGCGAAGTTTTGTTTTGATGGTTTTACCATATCAAAAGAAAATTATTCGCGGTCCAAGAGAGGTGTCCGCGCTGGTGGAAATCAAACAAGTAGGGAACTGCAGAAAACAATGTGAACAGGAACACACTGTGCTGCACAAATTGCTGAGTATTTCTATTTCTATAAGTAGGCCGTCCGGCACTACGGGAGGACATGAGGGGATTGGGGGGCACGACACCAGTCACGACCTTTGCTCCCCCAGTCAGCTCGAGCCCCACCCCCATTTTGTCCCCCAAACAATCGAAAATGTCTACTTTTAATGTCAAAATTACTTAAAAGTAGTTTGAAATTGGTCTGAATCTAGGCAGTTTTTACAATAAAAAAAGGCAAAATGTTCGCGTGCATATCCCTCCCAAAAGAATTCTTGACCCCCAAATGTTTTCATGCCTCCAGTCCCCCCCCCCCAATCAAGAAAAAGAGAGGTTTGATCATGGTGCCGCCACTGCCCCGTTCTGTTATTAATATATTTATCTATCGTCATCTTTCAGGTTTAACTTTGACCTCAAAATGGATGACCACAAGAAACTGCCATCAAGCACTGACGATGAAGATTCTCCACTTTTGGCGTCAGGTTCCGCAGAAGTTACAAGAGCCTCAACCAGACGGATTACGGTAGAGCCTGTTATCGTGATTGCTTCGATAGGTTTCGGGGTAATTTTTACCTTACAGCCCCTATACATAAAACAGAGACTAGCTGACACGAGGAATTTTAGTCTCTCGTTAGATGAAAGTGGCTGCAATTTGAATAAAAGCGATCCAGACTACATCCTTGAACAAGAAATACAAGCAGATCTATCTTCTTGGCAGATGATCATCAACGTCTGTGGATTTTTCCCCGCGTTACTTACCGCGCCGATAATCGGGGCATTCAGCGACAAACTGGGACGCAAGATAGCCCTTGGGGTACCCATCATCGGCTATATATTCACCGTAATAACGTATCTGATCGTTTATTACTTTGTTTTACCTCTATGGGTGTTGGCAATGGGATACTTTATACAAGGAACCACAGGTGGTTACGGTCTTGTGCTTGCCGGCTGCTACGCATATATAGCCGATATAACAACTAAAGAAAAACGTATGCTACGCATCGTAATAATACAAGCGTTATTTGTACTAGGCATGGGCATCAGTCAAATTCTGATTGGGTTATTCATCAGTTTGACAGGATTTGCAGCCTCGCTTTGGTTGGCGGTCATAGCTCTAAGTGGAAGTCTCGTTTATATTTTTTCCCCGCCATTTTTGATCGAAACTATACAACCTAGAAGGTCACGTGACATGGCGGTTGTAGATCTATCCAAAGTTGAAGCAGTGTATCAACTCTTCCGTGAAAACACCAATTTTAGACGGACTAAACTTATCCTTCTTCTTCTGATAGCATTATCAACAGAGGCAGTCAACCAGGCCTCGTTAAATATTACTATTATATACGGTTTGGGGCCGCCATTTTGTTGGACATCATTTTTGGTTGGAGTATACTCTGCTGTTACCCTCTTTACTTCCGCAGGAGGTAAGAAAGTATTTCAATTCGTGGTGTCGACACCGGAAGCCAAGTTGTACCGAAGTTTAGTCCCACAATGCAATGAGCGTAGCATATGCAACAAAGCCGATGAATTTATCCTTTGGCCCGTAGTATTGTTATCACTGGTAATGCAAAATGCTCTTTGCATTGTGGGATTGCATTTCGGTACATCTCGGCTTCCAGTCAGTGCTGAAAACCAGAAACCGCGTATTAACCCTAACCTTAGAATCTGAATCTGATGCTATTAATATTATACCATTTGATAAAAAATATCAGCTCATATCACAATATGTGTAATGCTCACTTTGTTGGCAAGACAGTGTCGTTATATTATGACACATTCATACAAATGAAAACTAATTGAGTAGATAATTTTGAAGTTATACTTGTTTGTTCAGAAAGAGGTCGGTGATGAATTAAAATTGGCATTAAATAAAAGTTTTCATTGGAATTCAGTGGAAATCACTCATGCAGTTTGTGCACCGTTGTGGCTCTGCGTAGTGGCAATGCTTGTATATATTATAAGTTTGAAATCCATTCCCTACCACAGGCCTGGCTGCTTCCAATACAATGCAAACCACTCAGTCCCACAATGTTCTCATATTGTAACTAAAATCTTTCGCTTCCATGTTAATTGATCCGAAATGATTATCCAGCGTAATAAAACATATGGTATAACCCTTTTTTGGGAATGGGGCATACGCGAAATGCATAACAATCATGACAATCGTAGGTAAGTATAAGAATTAAATTGTAGACGAATGATGTCTAAAATTTAAGATGTTCTCCTTTCTTTTTTCCCTTTGTGATAGCAATGGTCGCTGGTTCCAAAAGTCTTTCGCTATGCCTTTCCGATACTTGGATTTTACAGATTGGAATGTTCTTCGGCGTAGCAAACGGGCTCCTTAATGCATATGCCAATGATTCGTTACAGTTATTCTTAGGTAAGTATAATTCTGCAGTTCTAGTTTATGTATCATTATAGTAGGTCTGGGACTGTTGTGTTAATTTCAATGAAAACCGGATTTCGATATTTTTCGAGCTTTTCAATTATTCTTCATAATACGGTTTAATATTACCCTTTTTAGGAACTTTTTTTAACAAAATCTCCCCTAAATTCTACGAAGTAAAGAACAACAAAATAGTCAATATTATACAAGAACAGACTCCATTCCTGACAATAATCTTTGATAGCCCATATAGACAGCAATACATGATTTCCATTATGGTCCTTAAAGGCATATTAAATGATCTTTTTAGAGCGCCCTCTACTCATGATTCTTTTTAGAAAGTAGATTTTCTTGCAGATTTTTATTTCTGATCATAAATCATAAATATTTTCTAAGGTTACAGAGCGATATGATTCATAATTACTTCAAAATCATAAGAAAAATAAAGACAAAAGAAAAAGTGACCCCAGTGAGATTCGAACTCACGCGTAAAAGTTCCCGATTATGGTGGCACTGGCAAGAAATTAACAAATACCAAATACTTATTTGAATGTCGTTATTTCCCAATGACCATAAAATGCTGTCCGAGCCTGGGATAGAATATTTTGAAACGACGTTTTATTGCACAAAGACAACTTATTTTTCTTAATCCTTACAGCTGTTAGTTTGTGTATGTTATATAAATGTAAAAATCTCAGTTTTTAGTATATCCCTTTAAGCACCACATCGACCACAAAATAAATATATTATTTGTTCTACCTGTGTTTATTTTACAATACTGTTGGTTGAATTATTTATCTTTCCCCAAATTGACCAGTGCACATTAACGTTTAAAATAAGGAAAAGAGAACTAAGTAAAAAAATGCACACAACTTCCCCCAGACAATTTCGACCTTAATACCTTTAGATGTTAATCTTGCAGTCCTCTGACTTTGTAGCTCAATGGTATGATAAGCGTTGTTCTGGTGATACTAAGGTTGTAGGTTCGAATCCGGTCCGAAGCACATGTGGGGTGTTTTTTTCAACGTTATAATTCACTGGCTTACTCTGGGGGAAAATACAAATGTATTCATTCTAGTCCTACCCAGAGAACCAATGGAACATTTCTCAATGTATACTGTTATGGTGTTTATATCTCAATATAATACTGTTATGGTGTTCATCAAACAATTCTTGTGTTTATTGAATAGTTGCCATATTTACCAGCATGAGGGCCGTTGAACAACCGATGTTTCACTTGATGCTTTCAAAATTAGTGGACGCCAACGAACAAGGTGAGACATGTCAGATTTCAAAAACCAACGATGCAGATCAAGCCAGGAAGAATGCGGCCCACGCCATGGTTTTCAATCTCCTTAAATAACCTAAAAATAAAGAACGCAATCCTGCAGGGTGGTATGTTTAGGTCCAGTTCCAGATACGCATATCATTTTTAGCAGGTTAATATGTTGTTGTAATTTCGATAAACTAAAGGGGAGGTCTCATTCAACATGTGCCAAATTCACCACTATTTCGTGCTCAAAAGTGAAGTGTTACAATGACGCCCGGGCAATGACGGCTACACTGTAAAAACCTTAAAACAACCCCAGTTGTATAAATACCCTCATTAAATGAATGTTTAAATACGCAAAACTTGTTAAGTAGGGTACTTGAAGAACCACTGTTGTTTCAAACTGTTTAACAACAATTTTTGCTATGTTGTAGAGAGATGCTCGTTTGACTTATGAGCACAAAATAGTGATGATTTTGGCATTCAGATTGAGACCTCCCCATATTCCCAAGCCCGTGGCTGAGCTCTGAAACAAGTTATTGCTATAAAGTTGATATCACTGGAAAGATGAACACATCAGCTTTCAATTGATATACAGCACAATATGAACATGTCCCAGAGCTCAGCCACGTACTTCAGAATATGGGGAGATCTCAACCTGAATGTGCCAAAATCATCACTATTTTGTCCTCAGAAGTCAAAAGAGTATGCTCTCTACAATGCAGCAAAAATGTTGTATTTAACATTCGTATGAGTAGGGAACTTGAACAACAGCAGTTGTTTAAAAGTATTAAACAGCGTTTTTATACTGTATGTAACACTTCATTGACCAGATGACAGAGTTGTTCTTTTGGGCACGAAATAGTGTTGACTTCATTGGCACATTTTGAAAGAGACTCTCCCACACTCACAAGCAGGTGGCAAAGCACGGACACAAGTGATTGCTACAAATGAGGTATCGCTGGAAAGCGGAACATATCAGGTTTTTATTGATATGAAACACAATATGAATATATCACGAAATTATTTAAAAATTGGCGATTGAAAACAAATTTCCGAACTTTTTTTGAGCAGTTTACTTAAAATTTTACAATTCCTAAACGAAATAATTTGTCGTCTGTCATTTTTACCTTGGCGTTTACTCTTTGTAACGAACTCTATTCAGAAGTTCCCTCGACCGTTTAGAGAGCACGGATTTTCCAAATAAGGGAATCTAATTATAATAATACATATTTTTTGTATGCGATACAAATTATTTATAATTCTTAATACATACATACATCCATACATCCAAGTTTTTATATAGCGCCATTTAATTTAGATCACGGCGCTGCAATATCCAGGCAACAGCTAATTCAGCGCCAAGTTGCGACATACACACAAGCATAGAGACAGACAATAGACGAGTTCCTGTAACCTAGTAATATTATGTGTTAATAATATTTTCAAATTGAAAAATAGTTTTAAAAAAATCAACCACCCATTTATTAATAAATTCAGGCCATCAATTAATTTGATCATCACTAATTAATTAATTTTCATTTGCTTTAAGCGTTAACCACTGTTTTTCAATCGAACGACGGCAATCGAATACAAATAATACACCATCAACTCCATGAAGCGCGACTCAAACAATCATTAGCATTGGTTGAGAGCTAGAATGTCTTATTGACTCGTCCAATCAGAAATTCTATGAATGTCTTTGATGAAATTATCCCAATAAAATGTTGATACAATCCGTTTCATTGGCCAAAACCGATAATAACTTTAATATTGACGCTGTTTCGTCCAATCAAAAATTCTTACCACATGAATGTCTTTGATAAAATTATCCAAACAAGTGTTGATACAATCCTTTTCATTGGCCAAAACCGATAACAGCTTTAATATTTACGCTGTTTCGTCCAAAATTCGACAGTGGTGCTCAGCACACTGAATACTGAGATATCTCGTCTCAAATGTGCCGCGACGCTTCGGCGTCTCAGCAAAATACCTTTAATATTGCACCGGAAACAGCCTATCCCCTTTTCAACACTCTCTACTTCTCTTCTTACACCCAACACCTCCCATCAGGGGCGTACTAAATGGGCATGTGGGCCTTTGCTCCCACCAGAAGGCTCCCACCAGAAGGCTTCTATGTATATTAACAAAATAAAAAAGTCGGTTATGCCCCCATCCTAATCACTTGATCACAGACCTGCCCCCCCCCTAAAAATAGATTGAAGACCCTAGTTACGTGAACTGCTCCCATCCTCCTCTCCGACTCCCAAATCTCCAATTCCGGCCCTACTCACACCACCATCTCCACCCTCCCCATCCCCTGCCGCCCACTCCCCCACCCCGACTCTCATGAACCCGGTCTTCCTCCCCGCCTTGTCCTTCTCCTCAGTCCACCCCCACTCCTACCACATTGTGTATTGAATCATGTTTATTATTTATTTGTATATTTTTTTGTTTTATGTGTTTTAGCTTTAGTGGTCCTTTTCTTTTTCTCGTTTCCTGCGGTTTTTGTTGCTCTTTATGCGCCATAAATTACAATTAAAAACAATAGCTCGTCCGTATTTTTTGCCTCTTTAATCAATTCAGGTGTGATGTTTGCATGTGAATCCAGCGTATTGAACTTGGCTTCCTTTGTATCACCGATATTAATCAACACAACATACTCGGCCACTGTAGACACCCAACCCGGGTTTGTGTATCTAATGATGGCAGTGTTACGGATAGTACCCATAACATTAATTGGGTAAGTTTCATGATAACTCGTAATTAATACGCTATTAATCCGTTTGCCTTCCTCTGGACATTGACGACAAAATACATACGCAGCATGTACGCACTCGGCATTTACTCGCGGGTATGTATCTCCCGTCTTTCTATGTTCTACGTGTGTTTGAATATAGGACGCTCTAAGGGAGTGTTCATAAATACTTTGGTGGGCAGTGGAAAAATGAGAGGGTCCAAAAAAAAGGTCCTTAAAAGAGGGATCAGAAAAAGGTCCTTGTTGCGGGGGATCATTAAAAAAGGTGGGTATTTCAGTGGCGTAGCCAGGGGGGGGGGGGGGGGGGGGGCTAGTCGTGTCGGTTGAGATTGGCACTGTCGGTTCATTTGACAAGAGGAATCATGGAATTATGATATGATGGTCAAAAGTACACAGATGGAAATGCAATATTTGTTGGTACAAATTGTATAAAGCCAAAATATACCTTAATTATAGCAAAACTAAGTGTAAAGTCAAAAAAAAATCTTTAGTCAGAACAATCTTGTCGGTTCAATTTCAGTTCTTACCCAACCTCCAATATGAAAAACCTACCTACGCCACTGGTTTTTTTTGTACCAGCGATCACGAGCGTCGGGCAGGATTTTAAAGAAGAAGACCCACACAGATTTTGTTTGAATTTTCAATTGTGTTATATCTTAGTTTGTGATACCTTACCTACCATAATAAACGAGATTGTGACTAGGTTTATATAGACTATTGTTTTGTTTCTGTTATAGAACATGAACGGGGGGGGGGGGGGGGGGGGGGGGGGTAAAAGAGAAGGTTCTTAAAACACATCGTGGAAGTGAAACAGACTATTACAGATCTTTATGAAATATAAGCAGCAGCGGTTAATATAATATTTGAACAGTTTTAAAGATTGCGACATCTTTCTTAGGCATCTGTTATAGCAAACCTAGTTTTTGTAAAGATTGTTTCTAAAACAGTTATATATACAATGTACAGGTATTTATAGAAAGTATTAGTAAAATGCAATTTAAAAATGCGTTGTCAAATGTCTGTGTAACTGTTTATTGATAATATACAGGCTACTTTTAGTTGGTTTTTATTCAGTGGTGTTAAAAACAAAGGATTTCCTGAAACCGTACCCCAAAATAACTCATTCCACGTTTAGCTTGTATTTGTAAGCATGGCACAAGGAAGTAAATTACCATTTTCGTTGTATAATTTCCTAGATTAAAAAAAGGTATACGCACAAATCGAAAGTAATACTGTACAATGTATTCTTAATTCGCGAATTTAATGTCTCCAATTGCATTAGTATTGTAATGCCTGGATGTGTAGGCCTAGGTCATATGGACTATATAACTTTATTTCTGCGTCAAAACTGTGAGATTGCAAATTTGTAAGCATTGTATTTAAAAATGCTATCACTATCATTTTCATTTGTATTTGTTTGGTTTTTTTCCCGACAGTGTTCTACAAGTTGTCCTGAAATTAAAAGCTCCCGAAAGATCAGCAACTCAGCTTGTATCTTCGATGGATTTGGCGAACGACACCAAACAAAAGTAGGCAAAATGCCAGATTCACTCGAACTGCAGATCGTCGGATCGTAACATGATTAATACAGGTTATCTGCATGCGTTCCGATCAAAGTGTTGTCGTTAACCGAAACCTACACATTTATTGCGCCTCATAAATATTCACAGGGTTACATCTGCCATTTCCATAGGCAAATTAATATTCATGAATTAAATATGCCATTTTCATATGATACTAAAACAGAGTTTATCCCTCATTTCCCCACCTCGACAGGTATATTTGTTGTCTGAGGTTAACTTGAAGATCGGTGAATCTGTGATTGACCCTTCCCCCTCTATCAGGAATTTTGGAGTTACATTTGACACCTTTCTTAAAATGAATCTGCAGGTCAGTTCCATATGTCGTATTTTCACCTGCGGAACATTCGTCGTATCCGTCGTTTTATTGATCACGATACTTGTGCACATGCGGTGAGATCTTTAGTCCTCTCTCGGCTGGATTATGGCAACACTCTTTTGGGTGGCATTTCTCAGTTTAATGTTCAGCGCCTTCAACAACTTCAGAATCGTGCTGCGCGTCTCGTCTTTTGTGTTAAAGGTATATTATGTGATCTTTCCAGGGAACGCCCTCAACATCGAAAAAAAAATAGAAAGCAGATTTTCTTGCAGATTTACATTTCTGATCATAAATCATGCATACATTCCAAGTTACAGGGCGATACGATTCTTAATTACTTCAAAATCATGGTTTTAGAGTGAAAATAAACTGTCGGAATTCCGACAGTTTATTTTTTTTCACTCTAAATTCACTCTAAAACCATGATTTTGAGGTAATTAGGAATCGTATCGCTCTGTAACTTGGAATGTATGTATGATTTATGATCGGAAATGTAAATCTGCAAGAAAATCTACTTTCTAAAACAAATCATGAATAGAGGGCGCTCTCTGGAAAAGATCACATAATATGCCTTTAAGTGGCGCACAAGTGCTGCACCACTCTTGCGGGAGCTTCATTGGTTGCCTGTACAGCAGGGAATCGACTTCAAGATCTTGCTGCATGTGTACAATGGTGTCGATAATCTATAGGGCCTACCTATTTATCTCAGATTTTGATGCCGTATGTCTGTCCAAGAGCTGGTTTAAGATCTTCCAACGACACTTTCCGCCTTGTTGTACCTTTCAACAAACATGCTATATGCTGTGACTGATACCGCTTTCTCATATATTGGTCCAAGGCTGTGGAATGATCTCCCACTCTCCATACGCACCGCATGCAGTGTCAAATCTGTTTAAAAGATGCTAAAACTCATCTATTTCCGCAGGTGTAATATTTTGGTCAATTTCGGATGCAATGCACCCTTTTAAAAAAAAAATGGTGTTTTTAATCCATGCTTTTTAATGCTTAAAGGGACATTAAGTGGTGTTGACAAATTTAAAGTTTAAAAATTTACTTCAGAATTCAAGATGAACATTAAAAATTGCCATTATTGTTGTTTCTACTAACAAAAAACACAGCAAAACTTGATTAAAACAATACCATCGCTAATTATTGAAAAACGCCCTCTATGCAAATATGGTTCGCGTTATGTATCACGCGTACTGCAGGGGGATACTGTCGGACGTAAATGCTGATCAGCCGGAGATCAACATTTTTGAATCGACGTTTTGTTGTACAAAGAGGGCTGATTTTTCATACATGTAATACAATTGTCAAAATATACAAATCCCAGTTTTTACAGTTTTTATCATATATTTTTGTAATTGAGGGCGCTGCCTCCACCACATCTCTTAATTCCCCTATAAATTGTATATTGTATATTTAATTCTTTTTTAACCTATTTTAATGTATTTTGATTGGTATTTTTTAATATGTTTATCTTGTACATGTAATTCCTGTAAAGCGCATTGATCGTGTTTTGGGAATGCGCTTAATAAATCACATTTTCATTCATTCATTCCATTGGCCAATTTCTAACAAAGGCATTACTGCCCATTGGAAATAGTACTACCTATTTTCCCATTAACTCATCCTGAAAGTCACAATTAAATAATGTATATAATTTGTTTTAGTCTATGCTGGTCAATCAGATACATTTGTGTGTTTTTAAACTTGTCATATACATTGTTAAAGGAATTGTTTTATCATTCCGAAACATCGGTCCCCCATTTTATTGTGTTGTTTCATTTGCCTCTGAGATTCAACTCAAAAGAGGACATTCTGAGAAAACTGATTGTTAATAATATTATATTCCATTGAGTTGTGTGTATTAAAAGTGAACTGTGCTTTTTGTAACTCAAATTGGGACTATTTTTGAGTATTGGGTAAATCTTATTGGAACTAATATCTCAAAATTACAACAACAAAATGAGATTGTAAGCCAGTGGCATAAATGAGATTGGATCAAGACTATTCTTTTCTCATGTCTGAAGGCTGACAGCAAAATTGTTAACTTTTGGGAGTGGCTGTTTTAATAATAATTCAACCAGCATGCTTATATAGGCTTTTTTAAGCCTGGCCCGAGCAATTTGCTTGAGTCTGGTCCCTTCAGGACCCAAGCGTGTGTCTACGGACCGACCGTGTAAACAAACAAACAAACAAACAAACAAAAGGTGAGTTACGTCTTTCTGGTTGTCAACCATCGGTTCTGGATTGCGTGAACTAATCGCCGGAATAATTTTCTTAAACAAGGTGTTAAGAAAACATTAAATTGGAATAGATTTTTATTTTACAGAAATTTGTATTATATGCCAACAGTTTCATTAAACATTGATATTATAATATTAAGGTTCAAAACGTATATAGATCTAGATCTGTATTCGAAATGAAATGATTTTGTCTCGAAAAACGTGTATCTTCGAATTGACCAGTGTGTGCAATGCAGCGCTTAATGCAAGTGTACATGTATGCAATGCAGCGCTTTAAGTGGCTTGTTTGCATTAGAAAAAATACACGATTACCTACAAATGAATCATTATTATTATATTTATATTTATTATCACACTTGAATACATAAACTATTTTAGGCGTTATTATAGTTTTAGACCCGTCTTTTGGACAGTGGCGTAATCACGATTTCGATGTATAGAAAGGCGAATGAAAACACTAACTTGAAATAGATTGTTATTTTACAGAAATTTGTATTATATGCCAACAGTTTCATTAAACATTGATATTATCATAGTATGGTTCAAAACGTATAGGCCTAGATCTAGATCTGTATTCGAAATGAAATGATTTTGTCTCGAAAAACGTGTAACTTCGAATTGACCAGTGTGTGCAATGCAGCGCTTAATTAACACAATTTTTCAATGTTCCATAATGCAAGTGTATGCAATGCAGCGCGTAAGTGGCTTGTTTGCATTAGACAAAATACAAGATTACCTGTACAAATGAATCATTATTTAATTATATTTATATTTATTATCACACTTGAATACATAAACTATTTTAGGCGTTATAGTTTTAGACCCGTCTTTTAGACAGTGGCGTAATTACGATTTCGATGTATAGAAAGGCGAATGAAAACACTAACTTGAAATAGATTGTTATTTTACAGAAATTTGTATGATATGCCAACAGTTTCATTAAACATTGATATTATAGTTTAAAACGTATAGATCTAGATCTGTATTCGAAATTAAATGATTTTGTCTCGAAAAACGTGTAACCTCGAATTGACCAGTGTGTGCAATGCAGCGCTTAAGTGACTTATTTGCATTAGAAAAAATATAAAATTACCAGTACAAATGAATCGTTATTATTATACTGTATTTATATTTATTATCACACTTGCGTTTTTATACGCTCTACCGTTTACGGTATTGAGCACTTTGTTCAATGGCTAGTCTAACCAGAAACGGTTGTCAATACATATTACGCTCCTGATTTATCAGTTGAGCACTTTTTGATTATCTTTTGATATCTTAATGTGTATAGATCTCCTTTGGAATATACATGTATTGTTGCTCTGATCGCTAGTTTTAACACCATTGATTGTGTATTCTCATTTTCAATGTGTCAAAAGCCTACGATCAGAGAGACATCTTTTCGCCTGACGATTGGACAAAATGACCGTATTCACTGTAAAAACAAACGTTTGACTATTGATAAACACTACAACACGTTTATTTGTTGTTGTTTACGTGTAAAGGTATAGGAGGTTGTTAAAGATAAACGGGTTGCATAAACGCTACAACGCGTTGATACGTTTATTAACTGTTATCAAAAACGTGTTTATATCAGCAATCATGTGTTTATAATTGCTGGTATAAACACTTTTTTGATAACAGTTAATAAACGTTTCAACACGTTGTAGCGTTTATGCAACCCGTTTATCGTAAACGACCTCCTATACCTTTACACGTAAACAACAAAAAATAAACGTGTTGTAGTGTTTATAAATAGTCAAACGTTTGTTTTTACAGTGTGGGATTGTCCATGAAACTCAGGGTAGCGATAATATTCCGGAAGGTCTATACCTCTGAATTGTTATTATCACACTTGAATACATAAACTATTTTAGGCGTTATTATAGTGTTAGACCCGTCTTTTGGACAGTGGCGTAATCACGATTTCGAAGTAGAAAGGAGGATGAGGGTGGTACAATCTTCTACTTCCCGACGAAGTAATGTAGCCTTGACTTCGACAGAACACCATCCCCCTTCCTGCTCTTTGTTTATAGAAACATAAACTTGATGCTATACCAAGGTGGTGTTTTTCATTACAAATTTTTTCTTTGCATTCAAAATTTGTCGCGATTTGCATACAGATGAACTGGATCGAGCCAGGGAGCATTGCTGGTTACGCCATTGCCAAAACATTGTCATGTACTTATTTAAATCAGCAATACATTTAAAATAAATGAATATACATGTAATTGAAAGATGTGTGTCACAAGATTTCATCTATTTGTGTCATTTCTAAGGTTACAGTATAAGAAGCATCCCACAGCAATTAGCTATTATTATTACTAATTTCGTATATCTTACATCCTGTTATTAAATTAACGATATCATTTTAGGTTATTATTCCTTACGTCGTTATTATCATTATACTTCGATTCATCATGTTCTTTATCATAGTTGAGACTAATATTTGTTTCAGATCCTAGTTATCCAATTTTCAACCATTATTCATCAATTGTTATTTGAAGTAGGCCTATTCATTCGTTCGTTCATTCGTACTATTCCATCGATATAAACAACGAAAAGCATACACAAATACGACAATAACCAATTGGAACAAATTCAAAAAGATACTCGATCCAACATTTAAAAAAATAGTTAAACTCTATTTGTCTTTCTCTGGACAGTGACGTAACTTAACATGCGCAGCAATTACGCACGCGCGCGTATGCATATTCCGTTTATCTTCGCTAAGTAATTAGTCTTATGTTCGCTCGTGTGTTACGCCAACGCCCGTAGTAGGCGCGCGGGTTTATGTGCTGCAATTGGTAAAATGCGCAGTAACGTCACTGAATCGTGGTGGATAAATAGACTATATAGACTGCTTTTCGAGCAAAAGCTTTTAAAAATGATAGTATTTACTCGAAGCTCAAGCTAAGACAATTGTTTAAAAATGCATATTATGACCTTTTTATTGAAAAAATACCTTTTGCTTGAACGGATTAGCAATTCACTGACATCCAAAAAGGGGTCCAAGTAACTCCTTAGTCGGAGTCAAAGTGACTCCATGTCAAAAACAACTCCACCTTTGGAGTCAAATGACTCCCTAAAGGAGTCAAGCAGCAGTGACTCCTTTAGGGAGTCACTGATTTATGACTCTATGTTAGGAGTCACTGTGACTCCTCAGATGACTCCAATGGAGTCACACCTAGGCTGGACTCCCTTTCGAGGGTAATAATGACTCCAACTGGCTAAATATGACTCCAGGTAGGAATATTAGACACTGAGAACTGGGGGAGGGGCGGGCTTTAGGGTAATTGGCTCTTCGATGTTTATGGTCTTGCTCAATGTATTTGCATTTACTTTGCGAGCAATCACTTCCCTTTTCCTTAATACCAGTGAAATATGCATATATATCAATATACATTCAACGGTGTTAAATGGTGTTAAATTAATGCATCGACTTAATTCAAATAAATGAATAGGTTTAAATAAATAAAAGGTGCAAATTAGTTCATTAGCATAATTGAAATGGTACACACGAGCACCGGTGCTAATCTTTGTACCATTGCTATTATGCTAATGAGCGATTTGCGCATTTTACTCGGCTAATATAATACCACGTAAAATATGCAAATTAGCTCCAGAGAGTCAGGATGACTCCTTTGGAGAGTCAATGCATGTTTTAAGTGACTCCTAAGGTAGAGTCAAGGGGCCGTTACTCTACTTAAGGAGACCTAAGGGGTCAGAGTGACTCTTTAGGGGAGTCAATGCATGTTTTAGGTGACTCCTAAGGTAGAGTCAATGGGTCTTTACTCTACTTAAGGAGTCAGATGACTCCTTTTTGGCTGTCAGTGTTGATCGTAGTAGTATCACACAAAGTGGGACTATCATGTACTAGTAATTGCTTTTACTTTTCTTGTGCTGGCCTTTATACTTTACTGACATAATAATTATGTTTATGCCAAGAACCTAAACAAATGTCGTTTAATATCATGTTTTATCCATGATCCCTTTACATGTACGATCTTGCCAAAATAGACGCAAATGCTACTGGTTACTAGCTAAAGTTTAAAAGGTGTTTTTGTATTTAGAAAAAGCTAGCACTCTACAATTTTTTGTATTTTATATTTATAGTAATCGATCATGTTAATAACAAAATCGCCTTCGTGTTCATCTCCTGGTGTCTTATTCGGGTCAAATATACATTTAGTCATCATTCAGGGAATCGCATTCCTCATCTGTAGCTGGTATCAGAGGATTATTGAACACTTTGAAGGCATTAACCACGTGAGAAGCTGCAACCAGAAGCTGCAATCATCTTCTAAACACTAACAGCCTTCCATGGTGAGCCGCGATCTTGATATATAGTAGTCTTCGTCTTCAATACTTTCGACAAATGGTCTACCAATCATGTAAACAAACAAAACAAAAGATGGAAGCATCTTAAACAAAAATTAAATATCTATATAAACTGTTTTCCCCAAATGCATGACACAAGTCTGTTTTTAGATTGTACAATTTTATAACTTGTCAAGTGTGGTTTCATTAGTCACGATCTAGGAGAGGATCCGAAGAATCAGTTAGTAAACGTTTCCATTAACAACACACAATACGACCTCATAATAAACCCCGTCAATCATTTCACTTTCAATATTAAAAAAATAGTAACTGTATTGGACGCAACGGAGCAAGTTCAACTGTATTGGACGCAACGTAGCAAGTCCAACTGGGATGGACGCAACGTAGCAAGTCCAACTGGGATGGACGCAACGTAGCAAGTCCAACTGGGATGGACGCAACGTAGCAAGTCCAACTGGGATGGACGCAACGTAGCAAGTCCAACTGGGATGGACGCAACGTAGCAAATCCAACTGGGATGGACGCAACGTAGCAAGTCCAACTGGGATGGACGCACTGTGACGTAGCAAGTCCAACTGGGATGGACGCAACGTAGCAAGTCCAACTGGGATGGACGCAACGTAGCAAGTCCAACAGTAAATAGAGATGGTATAGATCTCTTGATGTACCATCATCAAGAGGTGTTTACAGTGCTGAATTAGGGATTGGTCATATGGAATACCTAAACCTGAATATTTGCTCCTATTAATATTATTCAAGGAAGCCTGACTTATTTATTTTTAAAAAGCAGCTAATACCCCGATAAACACGATCAAATTATCTCGACCCAATTCCATGCGTATCCCTTGGTTACGCGTTTGCATAAACTTCGAGCATAGCACTCCGACTTCGCTACCAAGAAAAAATGAAATGGTTACTAACATTGTGGTTCATGACATATCAATAAGGGCATAATAGGTTGAGTCATTACATTCATTGTTCGTAATACAGATCATGATTAACACTCCATACGCCTCTCGCACAGCGCTCGACACACCTCGCGCACGCACGACACACCTCGCGCACGCACAGCAATTGACACGCCTCGCGCTAATCTCGGTATAATGTAGCCTCAGACAATTCAGGAAATAACTGTTGGACCACTTTGAGGACTTCGTTAAAATCAACCCCAGTCCCCCCATTCAATGTTGTTCGGATCAGTAAAACCAATATCATACGTAGCTTTTAAGCTACGTACGAAATCACATTTAAAAAATGTGATTTCGTATCCTAAAGCAAATCAGGGCACATTATATGATATTTAGTCTATTTTGTCCGGAATTGGTTGAAGAAAAAAGAAGAAAAAAATCCCTGCGATTTTTATGTGAACGTCATTTATGTCGTAAAATTGGTTGCGGATTGACCGATTAGTGACACCGATATCATATGAAGCTAAAAATGTGATATCGTATCCTAAAAAGTAAATCAGGGCTCATTATATATGATATTTTGCCTATTTTGTCCGCAATTTGTAGGAATAAAGTGTTTTTCTTTGCGATTTCAACGCGAATGTCATTTATGTCGTCAAATTGCTTGGCAATTGACAGATCTGTGACACAGATATCATACGTACCTCAAAATGTGATATCGTATCCTAAAAAGCAAATCAGGCGGGCACAATACCGTAATACGGTATATCATATTTAGCCTATTTTGTCCTATATCCTATACCCACTGAAACGATGCACAACAGTCCTATTAAATAGCGCCATCTATAATAGCTTTGTTAAATGTTGGAGGCGGGACTTGTGATCAAATATGCATATTCATTACGAAAGGTGAATAATAATGTAAATCGTAAGGCGAACTTTTAACCAATGGGGTGACATCAACTTTCTTGTCTCCGGGGTAATTAATTAGGTGGTTTTATCAAATTACTTAAAGACGAGTATTTAGTATTGGATTCGAAAACAACAACATACAATATTCATTTCTTGATTCAATGAATCTGGATAGTAGGGCGGAGTTTAAGGCAGAGTTGGGCGGGGCGAGACATAAGTCTTGAAAATAGAGGGCGCAAATCCGTTTTATGTTCAGGTATAAGCGTACTCTAATTCAATATAGGAGGAATACTACACGTTGAGAATTAATCGGGTTTTCGATATTTGTTTTTCTGGAAGATGATTTGTTGAAAACAATTACATGATGAATCAACAAATAACGTATTTTATTGAAACATTACATACAATTCAACTAAAAATGTAATTTAAGTACTAAAAGGTAACAAATAAAGAAAGTAACAATCAGAGACAATACAAGTTCGGCTACGGCTCTTGGTCCAACAATAGTTCAAGAGCTGGATGGCAGGTCGCATTCTAACGCGTCTGCACGTCCTAGACCTCTCACTTTCTTGTAGTGACGCGTCAGGTTTCAAATTGGAAAGACTTGCGGGTCCCGATCAAAATTGAAGGGACCCCTTAAATTTGACGATGTATGGAAATTGAAACCTTAAGAAATTCTGTAAATTACGTATCCATCCTTTTTTAATTACGTATTCATCCTTTGCTCACAATATAAACTCATTCAAACTGTCCGTAAAAAAGTAAAATGTTCTACCCAAACTTCAGGACCCCTTAATTTCTTGGGGGGTCCTGTTATACGTTAAGTTCTACGGGGTCCTGAAACATTTCATGGGGACCTCTCACATTTTTGATCCAGTGCTATCCCTGCTGGATGGAGCCTGGAGGAAGGGAAGGGGTATAGGCTTAACTGATCTATATTGTATTATAAAAAGGTACTATTACACTACACCACGATATAATATGACCAAGTAGAAATCGCACCTGTTTTGCAAAATTAGTTTCAATTGTTTTATTATTCAAGCATAACAAGATGGCTTCAAAAACGTTTTCTGGACCATTTTAATTAAAAAACTGGACATTTCTGCGCATTTTGCGCGTATTAGTTCCAATGTTTAATTATTCAAGCATAACAAGAGGGCTTCAGGAACGTTTTCTGGACCATTTTAGTTTTAAAAAACTGGCAATTTGTGCACGCTTCGCGCGTATTAGTTTCAATGTTTAATTATTCAAGCTTAACCAGATGGCTTCAGGAACGTTTTCTGGACCATTTTATTTTAAGAAACTGGAAATTTGTTTGCGCTTCGTGCGTTGTAGTTCTCAATATTTCAGTTTTTCATAACTAAACGGCTCCAAAAACGTTGTTTGGACGATTTTTGAGCGATTCGCGCGCCGTATTAGTTTCAATGTTTCATTATTCAAGCTAAACAGTTTTTCTGGACCATTTTAGTTAAAACACTTCAAGTTTTTGCGCACTTCACGTGAATTAGTTAGTTTCCTTGTTAAATTATTCAAGCTTAACAAGATGGCTACAGGAACGTTTTTCTGGACCTCTATTGTCAATTTTTTCAACTAATTCGCGCGCAGGAACTTTTTCTGGACCATTTTAGATAACAAATCAAAATCTTTGCGCTATGCTATTAACCAAATCTAAATAATGCGCAGATAGAGAGTTTCACCCGCCTGGCTTGATTCTCAGTATGTACGCTTATCAAAGTTAGTGTGATTATTTGTGATATAGCCTAGACCTAACCCAAACAAGATCTTTCCGGTGCTTTATACCATTTTATGTAGTAACTCATATCAAAAATCGAAAATTGTATGCTAGATAAAGATGGCAATTTCTTCCTAATTTGACACGTCATTCATTATTTATTCAAAGACATGATGAAAACAAGTGCAATGAATACAATTTCCAAATGGGTATTGCTTTGTTTTGTACATTATCCTCTATTGTAAGCAGCCAGGAATGTGCCCGCTATAAATGGTCTATTAGGAATGTAGTCCAATTACAGCTTAAGGGGGATTCAAGGAAGTTTTTGAATTTTTGAATTTTGTGAGTGCTGTAATTATTGAACTATTAATCAAATGCATATAAAAGTATACGTTTTTGGAAATGAAAAAGGTCAGAGAAGCCAAATTTGGCGTCAATTTTGATCATTTGAATTGATTAGCCTTCAAAATCTCATTCAAAATTTAAAAAAATGGCTGCCAAAATGCTCAAGTTTGCTTATAGTATATACTGTTAGTTTTACTATTTAAAGTAAGTGACGAGTTCTCAAACCATAAATAGCAACTGCTTTCTTTCATAGAAATGTTAAAATAAACATGCTTAAAACTAAAAGTCTTTAAAAATCTATATATGTAGGCAAACATAACTTCTATTTTAAGTATGTTATTTTAGAGACCTAACTTATAACAAAACTGAAGAGAAACCTTCTGTTGCAATTTGTGGTGGGTCATATGATTGATTGGACTAATGGAGTTTTAACACACATTAATCTAATTTTGGGTCTAAACACCTCTCGGCTCTTGTATTGTACCTCTTCACGATGAATAGACTTTAATAATTATATTATAAGGTAAACGCCCCTGGAGGTATATTATGGATTTGCTTCATTATCTGCGGGTTTGAAAACACAATGTTGTCCTGGACTCTGTTTCTGATCAAATCATCACATCATTGTATGTTATAAATCATGCATGAATAAGCCTCCAGAGCTATTTTAAATAATAAAATTATTCCAAACAAATGTATCCATTTATTCAAGTTATTTATTTCCATATCAAGACATATTATAATAATTGCGAAAAATATAGAGTTTACTTACAATGTTTGTATGGAATTTTTCCAAATATAAACACTAACACTATGAATAGAATAGGAGGATATGAGGAGGAGGTGATGGCCTTATGATGAGTGCACACCACCAAATAATGTTTTATGTATTGTCAATATTCCTGCTTAGTTGGTATTTTTTAAATCAGGATTGAACCCCAAGTCTTATTTTAACATCCCATCCTAGAGAAGGTACAAAGTGCTGTAAATGTACCTAAATGTTTTATCATTTGGCAATTGGGGATTGTTTCCATATTACGCCCAAAACCTTAAGGTTTCACACCACTAAATAACGTCTGGCCCTACCCCCTTTGAGGCAAAAGTCCAAAACCGGCCCGTTTCTATGCCGAAACGGGAGACCTATTTTAAATTACAGTTTAAAATTAGGGTATTTACTACAAGTTATGGCGAAATTAATATAGTGTGAATTTTGACAGACACATCAGCGTTCTTCAGGTCCAAAAAAATTGATGCAATGATGATTTTTTAATATTTTAACAGAGACATTTGTGTTCAGGTCATTTCCGGTATCTGACGCAATAATCTTAATCAACAATTGCGTGTGACCAGGAAAACTCAACTCGTACTTTTTGAAAAGGCTCTAGCTCAAAATTATGCCGGTTACCCCCCATATATGAGTTGTTGAGTTAGTAGTCATGGCTTTCATCTTCAAGTTGAAACCAAATTTCAAGTTACCAGTTTCTTATAACGTCGAGAAATATCCATTTTAAAAGTGTGCATTTCACGTGTAACCCTATGGGAGATGTATTTAGTGGTGTGCAACCTATACAGAGGGTCAAGGCGCTTTGACCTTCACCCCTGCATTGCTGTCTAAACTGACTTGCCGGCAATGATAACTAGACTTCTAGTTAAAATTGGTTCTAACACATATTATTACGGCCCGTACACTTCGTTCTCTTAGTATACACATCTGTTTCATCATGAAAGATCCGTCCGTTTGGTTAAATAAGCTACAATCTGACTAATTAAAGTCATTATCTAGTTTTTTATCTTTTTTTTTTTTTTTTTTTTTTTTAAAGAAGAAAACCGTATATTCCCTGCCCAAAAAAGTTAATTTGAAAAAATATTATGTTTGATTAATGATTTTCTTTTCGAGATATCGACGATTATGTAAATTTTTCTCCATAGAGCTGTGTATAAATGCTCATTTTCTCCACCCCACTGTCTTTTAATGCAAGACCCTGCGACATTAAGACTTCTCGGACACGTGCCATAGACATAAATGATTACTTTAAACGATTTAAAGTTTATCATGTTTATTTATCGAAATGGCCAAAATATGAGGGTCTAAATTTCGCTAATAGGAACAAAATTTGGAGAAAAACTTTTTTTCTTAAATATCAAAAATATAATATTAAACGAATTACGCTCTAGTGAGAAGAAAAAAAGATTTGAATACAAGTTTTGCATACTTCCGTAAACTCCCCTCTCAGAACGGCGCGGGGTCTAACATGATCTAAATTGTATTTAAAAAGACATATTTGAAGCAAGAGTTGAACGTAAGCGGTGGGGGGGGGGGGGCATAGGGTATATGGGGGGGGATAGGGCAGGGGGGGGGGGGTAAATTGATTAAGCTGTGTCTACTGAATAGGTCAACCTCACAGAATGTCCTTGTAATTTCAATACTTCCATGCAAAATGTTTTACAACAAGTGATTAGCATAGTGCCGTATGCCTTTTTGACGAGGATCATGGTAACCAAAATCTACTTTTCTACTGACATAGCCAATATGGCGCACAATGTCTTTCACTGTTTTTTACCACTTTGAAGTCGTATATTTGATCAAAAATCATAACTACGCATTATGTAAAGTGCAAAAGATTAAGAAAATGAGGCAATAATAAAAAAGTGTCTCCTTCAGGTTTCACACCACTAAATAACGTCTGGCCCTACCCCCTTTGAGGCAAAAGTCCAAAACCGGCCCGTTTCTATGCCGAAACGGGAGACCTATTTTAAATTACAGTTTAAAATTAGGGTATTTACTACAAGTTATGGCGAAATTAATATAGTGTGAATTTTGACAGACACATCAGCGTTCTTCAGGTCCAAAAAAATTGATGCAATGATGATTTTTTAATATTTTAACAGAGACATTTGTGTTCAGGTCATTTCCGGTATCTGACGCAATAATCTTAATCAACAATTGCGTGTGACCAGGAAAACTCAACTCGTACTTTTTGAAAAGGCTCTAGCTCAAAATTATGCCGGTTACCCCCCATATATGAGTTGTTGAGTTAGTAGTCATGGCTTTCATCTTCAAGTTGAAACCAAATTTCAAGTTACCAGTTTCTTATAACGTCGAGAAATATCCATTTTAAAAGTGTGCATTTCACGTGTAACCCTATGGGAGATGTATTTAGTGGTGTGCAACCTTAAGTTTTTTCTTGACAGGTATTATTTTACATGATATCACTGTTTCCCCCGATTTAAAGTATGTACCAGTCAAATGTAATGTAAGTGTAAGATAAACTGCCGGTTACAAACATGTGTGGCAGGACAGTATGTGTTCTAAAGTTCTAAATATTATATCAATACAACCAACAGCACATATCAAAAGCAAATAGGTTTTTAAATGGATCAAACAAAACCTCAGAGTTTCGTTATGTATGTCTGTTGAAAGCATATGGTGGGATAATATATAATACAATAAAAATCTTCTATAGTCTATATCTATCACGAGACAGTGACGTAAGCCTGCACCACTTACTAATTGCAGTACATAAAATGTGTGCGCATACTCGAAGCGCTAGCGTATACATACGAGCGTAGAAAAACGGAAGATACATAAGAGTGCGTAAATGCTGCGCCTGTAAAATAACATCACTGTCCAGAGGTAGACAAATAGAGTATTAACTACAATAAATGAGAGCATATTCAAAGGGTTTACTTGGTTATACACAGGATAATGATTGTATAACAACCTCAGCATGAACTTGAATGTATACCGATTTGAAGCTATAATCATACTCTTAAAATGTTTACCAAAACGTTAGGTAATTTGTTTTAATTTATTTTTAAATACTGTTTTAACCGTATCTGACCAACATTTATAAAAGAGAGTGGCGATTTTCATGAAATACCCAAAGTTTGGCCAACCACAGAAAACATCAAGGTATGAATTCAGATATCCATGCAATATGACAGTAAGATTAGACATGGGTTAGCTCCTGTTACACTCAACAGCATTACCATGCAAAGGACAAATAAAGGTTTTGAACAATGATATCGGTGGTATTTGAACTGGTGGTACGACTTCTAAATTACTTATTACTGGATTATACAGTCTACGCCTATTATGTAATAGAGCCCATTTCACTTGTAACAGTACATACAATTACAGATTTGCTGCAGGGATAGTCCAGCACAGCTGCAATCAGATTGGTCTATACACATTACACAGTGTATCAAAAATACAATCTAACCATCCATAACTTCCAAATAAATCAAATGTAGTTTAATGCTGTGATTTAATCTTAAAGAGCATCAATTATTGAACCCTCGACCAAAATTTGATTTGATTTGGTTCACCAATGATAAAAACAAAGGGCTTTTTAATATTGTAACTCGATTTGGCCCATTCAAAATCTGAACATACACATACACAATATGTATTTATCGAAGTTGGACAGCATTGATTTTGATACACCCTGTATTGGTTTTTATGTACTTTTTATAGACTTCTAATAGCTAATGTTTACAATACATAGTTGAACTTGTCTTTGCACACCCTGAGTTCTGCTAATGCTTTCGCCCTGACTGCATGCTGGTCTTCTCCACTTGCAGAAGTCACGCCCACTGCGTCCATTATGTCTTGATTATCTGTCCTTAAGAATGGATTATAGGACTTCTCTTCATCAACAGTGGATGGACTCTGGAGAGCAAATTAAGATAACAATTTATACACAATTACACCAGCATTGATACTGCACATAATATGCTTATATAGGTCTCTTATCTGTTTATACCCCCGGGGGGGGGGGGGGGGGGGGGTTTGGGGGCACTCAACTTTTTCTGGGTAGGGGTGTGCCGCCCAGGGTCTCAAAAAAGGAGGGGGGGGGGGGCTACAGAACTAAACTGAGTCGATTTTATGACGAAAAATAGGGTCTTAGGAACTGATTTTTTCAAAAAAGTAGGTCTTGAGAACTGGCCTAAATTTCAATTTTGATAAACAAGAACACAAATGTTGGTGTTAGAACGCAAAATTTTCCAAGAATTGGGGCTTTGGAACGCAAATGTTCGTGATTTTTGAATTTTCAATAAAATTGGGGGTCTTAAGAACTGATGCAGGCTCAAAAGGGGGGTCATAAGAGCTAGCAGCAGAGGGTGAAAAAGGGGGTCTTCAGCGCGGCACATACCTATACCCTTTTCCAATGTCAGTGCCCCCCGGGCTTATACCCAATAAAATACAAGGCAGCTATTATGTGTACAATGTCAATCATCGACTGTTACGTAATTGCTGCCTTGTGCTTCATTCTTAATGGGGAAACATTTTGAAGATATTGCCCCATTGCATGAGATACTAAGTTATTCAATCAGTTATTGCAAATTAGATGAATATGAAATAAGCACTACATCCGTTTATAAATAAAAGATACAAAACCACAAACCAACAAATAGATTTAGGTTCATCCCAGGTATAAAGAAAGGGATTTTGAATGGGGGGGGGGGGGCACACTTGCATTGTGTTATTTTGGTTTTGTGGTTGTGGGGAATGCCTATTTTAAGGTATTCAACTGTCTTAAAATTCTTTTAAATTCAGCATTACAACCATGATTATCATATAGCCAATAATTTTTAAACTGTTTTTGGATAACATAATTGGATTATAAAAAATATGATTATAAAAAAGACCACAAATAAATTTACCGTCATTAATCTGTCTTTTCTCTTTTCTCTCACCCATGCAAGTTTGCTCTGAAATAAAACAAAATGCAACATTTTAGAATAAACTATGAAAAGGTTAATTGACAAGGCTGACGTGACACTTCATAAGGCTAAGGGGAACCATAACAAAATAATGCCTTTTTAGTAATACTTTTAAAAGGAGTTTGCAACATATCTTGTATGGTCTCTCTTTTTTGCAAGTTTAAAAAATAGGTCAAAATACAAACTTACCAATGTTGTGATAAGCTGTTTCAGAATTCTAAACACAATTGTATGCATCTATCCCATGGTTGGGATCAACCAATGACATTCCTCACAGCTCTCAAGACTGATGTGATCAGTCGAAATATCACACAGTTCTAAGGCAAAATAAGATTGATAACCTGTCCTATTCTCATTGTTTAGAGAATAATGACTGCGTAACAACTGTTTTTGTGAATTTGTTTAGAAATCAGAGGTTGTTGTTCTGGTCATTCTGAATTGTCCCTCAGGGGCGCAGCCCCTGAGGGACAATTCCTCAGACCAGAACAACAACCTCTGATTTCTAAACAAATTCACAAAAACAGTTGTTAAAAGCAGTCATTATTCTCATTCATTACTGAAAAAGATGCATATTTATCTAAATCCTTGATTTGTACCGATATAATCGCGCTAACAATTAATTAGTTTTCTGTTTATTTTGTCCAATCCCTTCTTAGTTATTGAAACAGTCCAAGTCGTGTCATCCCCTCATTAACATTTGTATCGTTCAACCAATCAGAAATAACCTTTAATCGTGTTTCCTCATAACTCATTGAATATTCCGTTTAGGGTTTATCCTTCATGTAATTCTGCACGGAATTAGCCTAGCACAAAATATGTGTTAAACCGTGTTAAAGGATTAAAGGATTAGACAGCTTTATTCAGTAATAGAGGCTTAACACCAGTCTAACTCATAAATGAATTACACCAAGGATACACCCAGTTTAGGGGCGTGAGGCTTTAATTTGATTGGTCGGTCAATGAGCAAAACAATAGAACACTTTGGCGCAGTACTTTCGGGCAATTATTAGTAACCCGCGCTCGGCGTGCGCATTCTCATCTAACGATTTATTTTATTGGAACGCACTTGGTACGCAGCTATCGCGATTATTCATGAAGTAATGAATTCTCGATAACATTCATAAATATTTGGTGATATGATTTATAGGTCATTAGGTATTCAATGAAAGGTAAGTGTGGCAGGTTATGCTAAAAAGTATTTCTATAGCAAGTCCTGGCCCTACATGCGACATGCTTTAATCATTCTTTTTTAGGATCAAGAACTGAAATGTATCCATAACTAAAAAGGGCACCGTAACATTAAACCAATTTCTAAGGATTCACCATTCACCACTGATCCCACACTGAACTTTCTCTAGAGAAAATAAAGTTAAGATCGATTTATGAGTCTGGGATGTCTTTTGACTGATAGTTAAACTTATCAGAGAGAAAAAAATGTGTGTAAATGTTTGACAAAGATCACATAATATTCCTTTAACTGTGTCAATAACACAGGTTTTGGAAAACAATCAGGATAAAAAGGAACCTCCTCATCTCAGTGAAATTAAGTTAACAAAATGAGAATCACAACTTTAAAATTGTGGATTTTGTTCTTTACAGCAATTTCCAAATTTCCCGGTGAAACAATCAAACCGTTAAGGGGCACTCACCTTTATGGCTTCATTATTTGGATCTATGTGGCTTGCAAATTCCAAATTATCCTGTGCATATTCATGACCTGTAATATTATAAAAGTAAGGGAAATAATTAATCTTTTGCATGGTTTAGTTTCTATATTTTCACAAAATGTAGTACTTGTGTGTTTCTTTTCAATGTTTTCTTTGATTTCTTACCAGGGTGGGGCTATTTTAGAAAAATGCAGGGGATAAGGGCAGAGTGGTAGCTATTTTTCCATTGCCTTGAGGGCACATTGCGCAATAGACTGCGCATTAGAATAGTTCAAATATTTGCTTCAAACACATCTGTTTGGTGATCATCCTTATCATTTAATGTGTGTGTTGTGTGTGTTACTTACATTTTTTAATATTTTTTATTTACTTGTTAATAGTTATTTTGTTGTGCTGTGTTGTGTTGTGCACTCTATCAGCAATGTTTTTATATGATTTTTGATTTTATAACTCATATCTTCCTATTCATGTAAATTTTGTGTTAACAAATCATTTACCAAGAATCTGAAAAACTCTTGAGGCGAAATGTAATGTTTAATGTCAATAATGCATATTGTCATACATGTATGAGTCATTATTGATCAAAAGTAGGAACTACTATCCCTTAGGTTAATTGATAGAGGTTTATCAACTTACCAAGACAATTCTAGAACTTGATGTTCTCAATTTCCACAAACTGAAATAAAATATGTTTGGTCACTGGCACTGCAATGGTTTACAAATGTGAAATACAAATGGATCCCACGGCTGCCACCAATCGTAAGTTAGAAACTTAGGGAGTGATTGTTCATTCCAGTCCTACATGTATTGTAGCCTATACTATTATAATTCACTTCCTCTGATAGGACCTGAGGAACATTAGTGAATGTTAATTTTGATTTAAAATAACCAAGTAAGTTGCTGTGCCAAAGAGTGAAATATCTTCTGGTGATTTTCATAAAGACTGTATCAGTGAAACTGGACATTTGCAAAGGTCGAGAAGAACCTAGACTTTACAGATGAAATGACTTATAAAGGAGATACACAGCATACAATAACAATGGCAATATAATAAGCCATGAGATATAAATGTAAAATGTTTATGGACAATTATGAATGAACAGTTAGATCATAACAAATGCTTGGTAAAATCACTAATCTATACAACAACAAAAAAAAGGAAAGGAAGGGTGATGAATGGAAGTTAACCTTTTATACATAACTTACATGTGTTTCAATGGCTACCAAAATGTTACCTTCAATAGTCTAGTCATTAACAAAAACACTTGTTTTATAAAGAAGGAAAGATGTAGCATGATTGCCTAATCATGATATCACCTATATGATTATATATGTTGTTATAATATGGATCGCATGATGAGCATGCGCAGTGTGATAACTTTGAGAGTTACAACATGTCATAGCTAGTAAAACAATGCTTCCCGAGTCTGTTATTATTAGGGCTAAAATACCAATAATAGCAGCATCCAACACACACGTATGTATCTTCCGTCTTTCTACTCTGGTGTGTCCATGCCAGCACCTCCGTAAATGCGCTACAATTAGTAAATGACACAGTTACATCACAGTCTCATGACAGGTAAATAGACTAGAACAGGACAAATCCTATCCTACATGTACAGCAGGGTAACTGAAGATACAATTCTATTCCAGCCCTGTAGATGCACAACCCTACCAATATTTTCTTTTAGGATAGGGTAAGCGATAGGGGCAGGGAAAATGTTAGGACACTATCATAACACCCTACCTGGCCACATTAGTGTATCGCCTGGAAGATCAGCTATCTTAGTGACACTGTTAAGCATAGTGGTTGGTGTTCCTTCAAACATTCGACCTGTCAATTGAAAAAGGAACGTTATCATAAAGGGTTCAACAAAAGAAAGCATACACTTTGTTTATGTCATTTTGAGTAACATTCAATTTTTGTTTTGACCAAACAGGCTAGATAGGCATTTAGATGAATCTTTTAGGCATCATTTGATACCAAATTTGCCCCCTAATAACAAAGATAAACCATGATTAGCACTATTTAAAGAAAATTAGTCACTTTTCAAAAGTCACATTTCCAATACGCGGGAAGAAAAGACCACATGTTACCTGTCCATAATCAAATAGCCCGCTCACTCAGGTACAGCCCAACACATCCCCACTGTGTGATCAATATCCATTTCATTCCCGGCCATTCAAAGTGCCACGCACAGCATTTTCTCGCGGCTTGCGTGCGTTGAAAATGTGACTTTTGAAAAGTGACCAATTTTCTTTAAATGGTGCCAACATCTAGATGTCCTTGGTCTCTGTGAAACAAGATGGAGAGGTGAAGGATCTTTCCAACCAGACGAGTACACCACAATTCTGCACTCCGGAAAAACCAAAGGAAGAAGAGAGAGTGGGGTAGCTGTTGTCCTAAAAGGAATAGCACGTAAAGCACTAGCAAGCTACAACCCCATCTCTGACCGGATCCTTGCTGTAAGACTCCATGCTAAACCTAAACCAATCACCATCCTCCAGGTATATGCTCCTACTTCAACACAAGATGATGCCATAATAGAGGAATTTTACGAGCAGCTCCAAAATGCAGTGGAGACCATAAAGAAAGGGGATGTGTGTGTAATTATGGGAGACAAAGATCGGAGAAGGAGAAGACAAAAGATGTGGAATCGGAAAATTTGGTCTGGGTGAAAGGAATGAAAGAGGAGACAGGCTTGCTGATTTTTGCTGTGCTAACAACATGGCTGTAATGAATACATGCTTCAAACACCGGAAGAGGAATTTATACACCTGGAAATCACCTGGTGATTGCTACAGAAACCAGATTGACTACATCCTTATAAACAAAAGATGGAAGTCAAGTATAACAGATGTACGATCCTACCCTGGTGCTGATTGTGACACAGATCACTTACTACTGGCAGGAAAAATGAGAGCAAAACCAGTCTGTAACAAACACAAGAGAAAACAAGGCAAACTGGATGTGAAAATGCTTAACGACCCAACTACGAAAGCCAAGTTTGAATCTGAGACAGAAAAGCGATTTGAAGCAGAAGCTCTCCTTCAAGACCCATCTAACATATCTCCAGAATCACTATGGATGACTTACAAAACCATCTTATCTGAAACAGCTGAGGAGACACTTGGAAGAGTCAAAAGATCCCCAAAGAAACCATGGATCAGCAAAGAAGTGTTGAAACTAGCCGAGAAAAAAAGTCAACTACGCAAGCAAATCTCACCAGCCAAAGTAGAGCGATATAAAGAAGTGCGTGCTGAAATTCAAAGACAAATCAGAAGGGATAAGGCAGTATGGCTTGAAGAGCAATGTCTACAAATAAAGGACTTTGATGCAACTGGAAAATCCAAAGCAATGTTCAATCAGATCAGATCACTCCAAAATAAATCCACTCAATCAAACCAAGCATGTGTAAAAAACACAGATGGAGCAGTGATAAGTGAACCATCAAATATCATGAACAGATGGAGAGAGTACGGTGCCTCACTCTTTGAAAGTCCAGATGGAGAAACACCACTGACAAAAATGAACAGAGCATTTGACGATGACATGGAACCTCCACCGCTAATGGATGAAGTGATGTATGCTGTCAAGAAACTCAAGGATGGAGAATCACCAGGCCTTGATGGGATTCCTGCTGAGCTCATAAAATCAACAGGCCAGCACGGAATTAAAGCACTACATCAGTTATGTACATGCATCTGGATCAAATACGACTGGCCAAATGACTGGAAAGTGCAAGAATTTGTCATGCTGTTCAAATCAGGCGACCGCAAACAGTGCTCCAACTACAGGACAATTGCCCTCATCAGCCATACAAGTAAGGTGCTACTGATGATCATTATCTTACGCCTGAAAGCCAAACTAGATCAAGAACTTCCAGAAGAGCAAGCCGCCTACAGGAAAGGCAGGGGTACTGTCGATATGCTGGTTTGTCTGCAGATCTTGATGGAGAAAATCATTGCAATAGGTCAGAAAGCTTTCATCATGTTCATAGATTATTCTAAAGCATTTGACTCTGTGAGCCACATCAAGCTTTTCTCTGCAATGATAGAGATGGGATTTCCAGCACATCCTGTAGCACTGCTTCAATCCCTCTATGTAAATCAGAAGGCAAAGATCAGATGGAATGGTGAAAACACAGATGAATTCAACCTAGGTAAAGGTGTGAGGCAGGGATGCATTGCTTCACCACACATGTTCGTCTCCTACACAGAAAAAGTCATGAGAGACGCTGATGTAAACCAGTATGGGATAAAAGTAGGCGGTACACCAATTTCAAATCTCAGATATGCCGATGACACTGCACTTTTTGAAACCTCTGAAGAAGACATCGAGAGGCTAACATCAGCCGTAAATGATGCAGGCAGGAAGCTAAATCTCAAGCTCAATGTCAAAAAGACAAAACTTCTAACAACTGGAGAAGAACAGCCTGTGCATAATATCTCAATCGATGGTGAGGATGTTGAACAAGTCAGTCGCTTCAAATACCTAGGCTCTGTGAAAACCACATCTGCCAGTTGCACAGCTGATATAAGAGCTAGAATCGGAATGGCCAAGGGAAGGATGATAGAACTCCAGGACCTATGGAATGACCGCAACCTCACAACAAATCTTAAAACAAAGATTGTAAAAGCATTGGTATGGAGCGTGCTCCTTTACGGTCTGGAGGGATGGACTCTAATCAAAGCAGATGAAAATCGCATAATGGCTGCTGAAATGTGGATCTGGAGAAGAATGTTAAGAGTTACCTGGAAGGAGAAAAGAACCAACATAAGTATCCTGAAAGAACTTGGTGTAAAGAGACAACTGCTAGGAGAGCTTATCAAAAGAAAGCTGGCCTACTTCGGGCACATCACTAGAGGCAGTGGTAGCTTACTGGCACTCCACATCATAGAAGGGAAAGTGGAAGGCAGCAGGAAAAGAGGTCGTCAAAGGAAAAAATGGTTTGACAACATCAAGGAATGGACTGGTATGAGTCTTATAAAGGCCAAGCGTCTGGCACAAGACAGAGTAGCTTGGAGAAAGATGATCCAGAGATGTGATCGTATGGCAGCCAATCGTCATATCTGACGGAGGCCGAAGAAGAAGAAGAAGAAGAAGAATCATGGTTTATCTTTGTTGTTAGGGGGCAAATTTGGTATCAAATGATGCCTAAAAGATTCATCTAAATGCCTATCTAGCCTGTTTGGTCAAAACAAAAATTGAATGTTACTCAAAATGACATAAACAAAGTGTATACTTTCTTTTAATTATATAACCCACAAGTGAAATAGGGGTAATCTAACGTGCTACATTTGTGGGTAAACTTCATCAAGAGTTCATCCCATCTGCCATTCACATAACAATGGCAATTGTATCTTTGTATTGACCATAGCAAACATATAGAGAATAAAGGTGTTGTCTTAGCCCCTATTGTGATTATGATGTTATGTCATATCACACATATTATTTTAAGTAAGACAATGACGCACAGACAGTTCTGTGCTTATGATATTATTCCATGGATTATAACAGAGGCTAAAAACAACACCTTTATTCTCATTCTATTCGTAATACTTTTATTCAAATAAGGTCTATAATTGTGATATAAATGATTGAATAGAAGCAATTTAAATCAATTTATCACTGTTAATTAACAGTAACCATTTTGGTCAACTCATAAGCTACAATCTTTCATCCGATTGGTAAATGCAATCCGAGTAGATAACACACATTGTTTACCCGCTGTTTTGGTGATGGTGCAATCTAAAATTTGTTGACTTCCTGTTGTTTGTTGTCAACGGCATGTGACATAAGTCCGGGCCAAATATAACCTGTTATGGATTCAGGGAAAATGTCCTTCCAAATTCAGGAAATTCAGAATATTTAATTTAAAGGTTGTCCAAATTTGATTGTATGATGGAAAAGTTGAAAAGTGACTCCACTCAGTAATGACATTTGAACCTCCCTTTCACTATACTAGTTTTCCATTATATTAACTTCACTCACCAGATCCTCCAATAAACAGAAGATCACCTGTGAAGACACACTTGGGAGATCCTTCTAACACATATGCAGTATGGCCTGTAGTGAATCATAGTTGTGAAAATAGTTAGAACATCAGGCATTTCTTCATTGTAAATATTAACAGTGGCGGATACAGGGGGGGCTGAGGGGGCGGGCGCCCCCCCGTAAAATTTGACAATGTACCTTTTTCAGAGGCATAGGTAGGCTCCGTCGGTACATGTGCGATTTTTTTGTTGTTGCCGGTTTTGGGATGACCACATCGCTACCCCCCCCCCCCCCCCCCCCCCCACCCCACTTAACAGAATTTCACGAGCTGACGGCAAAAAAAATTGGGGACCTTTTACGATTTTTTTTTAGGATACCAATTACAAAAACCTTGGTCAGCCCCCCGTAAATTTTAATCCTGGATCCGCCACTGATTAAGTTCATCAATTATGTTTGTGTCATAATTGCTAAACTTTGTATAAGTAAATTATGTTGTATTATAATTTGGATTAATTGTATATGACTGCAAGTAGTAATACAAGCACAAGTGTTTTCAAACACTGTGGAAACGTTTAAAAAACAATTGAAAAAAAACCCCACATGCAGCATGGACTGTAGTAAATCATAGTTGTGAAAATAGTTAGATCAGGCATTTGCAAATAGTGGCGATTGCACCATTTGAGGCATGTGGCATGGTTCTAAATGGCATAATAAATGATTTAAACCAATTTGGGTTGGTATTAACTACAATGTAGCTGACAAAGTACACTTTATTTACTATTTTGTGAGAATAATAAACCTGACACACTTTCATTTTCTTGAATGGGCTGCCGATGAAATTGTAAATTCAAAGACAAATGTGACCGAAGTATAAACCCAGGAGGGTGGAAGTTGTCAAATTGATACTCACCTACTGTGTGACTAGGTGTAAAAAGAGCTGTAAAATGTAGGTTTCCCACTTCAAACTGGTCTTTATCATTAACATGGCTGCAAAAAAACAATCAACAATGAAATATTACACGGCTATTTTATACACAGCTTATTATTAAATGCAATTCTATGAAAATGTTTGAGAAATTTTGAAACGTTTTGAACAATTTTTAAAATGTTTCAAACTACTTGGATTCATATATTATTATTATATTAAAACTTGAATGTTATTGGAAAAAGAGAACCTGATTTACTTATTCTAACTGAATACACTATACCGTGACGACTCTGGTGAAATCATAAACAAGCATTGAAGCATATTCCTAATTTTGCCAAGCTTGGGAGAAAGTCTATTGAATTGCTATATACTGTGAGGAAGTGAATGTAATTGCACATCCCTAATGGTTTACAAGAGTGGTACCGGAATGAGGGAGATTTAAGGGTTGCTAACGACTATTCCCATGTGAGAGATGAAGAGCGGAATTCTGCCTCTTTCAGGCCCGTTTGTTATGGAACGATGGTTGCGTGAATTAGCACAGAATCAATCAACAAAATCTTCTGTTTATAACATCTATGAGTGAGAAGTTGACAAATAAAACAACCAAATATATATACTGCGGTGCAAATATTTGCCCCCCTGGAAGCTTGCACGTAATATCACTGTGTTGTCAAGAAAGTATTAAGCCATCAGACCCCATTACCATTTCATTGTGTTCATTGTACATTTTATACCAATAAATTCATGTTTCCTTAAGATTAAGATTTGTGATTTAAAAGCATTACAATACAATTCATGAATTTATCGAACAAGTCAATTCCAATGTAAAATCGCCGTAGTAAATCACCTCATGAATATCAATTAGCTCATTATTGGCAGTGTAACGCTATGGGAATTTTCAACTGAGATCAACTGGTGTTGGGAAACCCCATGTGTAGAAATGTATAAATGATAACTGGCATGCACAGTTTATTGGAATACCTTCAGAAGGAACCATTCCAGCTTAAAAGAGTTATTTTTGTGACGTCAGATTATGTTTTGGCAGATATTCATCTTTTTTTAAGTCACATCTGAAATTATTTTCAATATGATCAGGCTGAAATACCATGGAGAACCAGCAAAATTACAAACTGTGCATGCCAGTAATCATTTATAAATGTCTGCACAACACCAGTTGATCTCAGTTGAAAATTCCCATAGCGTTACACTGCCGATAATGAGCTAGTTGACATTCATGAGGTGAATTACTGCGGCGATTTTACATTGGAATTCTGACTTGCTCGATAAAATCATGAATTGTAATAATAATAATAATAATAATAATAACCATATTTGTATAGCGCCTAACATCGAGATCCCTAAGCGCTTTAACATAAAAACATAATAACAAACACATACATGGATATGGACTACAATTAAAAAGCCTTTGTGAACAAATGAGTCTTTAAGGTTTCCTTAAACTGAAATATGGTCTCTGCATTTTTCACATGAAGTGGAATATTATTCCAGAGTTCTGCAGCTGACACAGAGAAGGAACGTTGACCATACTGAGTGGACGTTGAAGAGCAGACAAGACGCGATAGAGATGAAGAACGAAGATTGCGTGAAGGTGTATATTGTTTGATTAGATCTTGAAGATAGATTGGCGCAGTACCATGAAGACATTTATAAGTCAGAAGTAATATTTTATACACAATACGATACTTGATAGGCAGCCAGTGCAGATCACGGAGAGTTGGAGTTATGTGATCATGTTTGCGTGAAAGAGTGATTAATCTTGCAGCAGAGTTCTGAATTCTTTGAAGCTTGTTTATCTGCGAATTTGGAAGGCCGTGTAAAAGACTGTTACATTGATCTAAGCGACATGTAATAAATGCATGAACCAGCATTTCAGTTGATTTTTTGTCGAGAAACTTTCTAATCTGTCCAATACGATACAGAGCAAATGAAGCAGAACGGCATATGTTTTTGACAAAGACATCCATTTTCAAATCATTCTGAACAATGACTCCAAATTGCGAGCACTCTTTACTGGTTCAATCAAAGAGTCACAGATTTGAACATGTTCCAAAGGAGATGAATTTCTGAATCGGGATGAAATATGGAGAAACTCAGTTTTATCATCATTAAGTTTCAAATCATTGGCAGTTGACCACAGTTTAATAGCATTGATGCATGTTTCAAGTTTTGGGATGAGGGATGAGTGGTCATCCTTGTCAAAAATGATATAAACTTGTGTGTCATCGGCATAAATCATTTTGCCAAGATCATGTAAATCAATGACGTCTTCTAGCGGTGCTGTGTACATGGTAAATGATAGTGGTCCAATAACTGATCCTTGTGGGACGCCTTCCAGAGGAGTATGAGGATTAGAAATTTTGTCATTTACAGAGATAAATTGAGACCTATTTTGAAAATAGGAGGAAAACCAGCTTAGCACACATCCTCTAATACCATATCTGTGAACAAGTCGGTTAAGGAACACATCATGGTTGATGGTGTCAAATGCTGCAGAGTAATCAAGAAGTATTAGGGCAGCCTCTTTTCCTTTATCTACAGCCAATAACAGGTCATTGTAAACACAAAGTAATGCTGTTTCTATACTATGCCCAGATCTGTATGCTGATTGCATTTTTCCACAGAGATTGTTCAAAGTGAGGTAGTCCTGAATTTGCGATGCAAACGCACGTTCAATTGTTTTGGCAAGGAACTTTAAGTTTGCGACAGGTCTGTAATTCTTCAATTGTTCACAGTCAAGCTTAGGTTTCTTTATGAGTGGTGTAATGACTGCTGATTTAAGAATATCTGGGAAATGACCATTTTGCAGAGACAAGTTGACGATTTTTGTGATAATGGGTACAAGTTCATCAGAACACTTTTTGAGAAGCCATGTTGGTATAGGATCCAGGTTACATGACGTAGAAGGCGATTTCATGATAAGTTTTCTCACTGATTCTTCTGATATAATGGCTAAATCAGACATCGTTGACGTACATGTCGAGGCAGTGTCATTAAGTGAAGAAGGGTACTTTTGTGAGGATTTGGTGATCTTGAGATTGTTCTTAATATGTTGCACTTTATCACTGAAGAATTGTGAGAAGCGATCAGCCAGTGGTATTTCATTAACATCAGAAGGTAAGATTTTGGCTGATTTTGGTTTGGTGAGTTTATCCACTTTTCGAAAGAGTTGTTTGGCATTTAATACAGCTTTCCAATTGCATTTGATGGTAATTCATATTTGCCTCTTTGATCATAACATTGTATTGTTGACTTAACTCTCGAAAAGATTGTTTATCAACTTCTAATCCTGTGGATAGCCAACGACGTTCTAGGCGGCGTACATTTTGTTTCATTTCACGAAGTTTCTCATTATACCATGGTGCGTTGGGTCGACATCTTATTGTGCGAGTGATAAGTGGTGCATGCTTATCTTTAAGATTTTGCAAAACATGGTCATATTCCGCAACTAATGAATCAAGATCACAAATAGAAGAAGTAGACAAAGTTGAATTTAAGATATCCTTACGAAAATCATCAAGATCTATGTCACGAAGTTTGCGTATGGTTATTTCCATTTTGATAGGTTTAGGCCGATCAATGTTAAGTGAACACAAAACTGCAGCATGATCTGATGGAAGATAACTAGTAGTTTTAATATCCGAAATAAAATCATCAGTAGAGCGTGTCAGAATAAGATCAAGAGTGTGGCCTGCAATATGAGTGGGTTTGTCAACATGTTGTTTTAAATTTGTAGAATCCACAATATCCAAGAATAACAGGGCTTCTCTATCAGTGAGAATATCAACATGAAAGTTAAAATCTCCTGTAATCATGAGATGACCTGGTACCGTGGCAATTTCCTCCAAAAAAAAAAACGCTTTTAAATCATGAACCTTAACCCTAACTCTACCCCCTACTTTTTTCAGACAATTTTTCCGCAAGGTGAAAAGTGACCCAAAATATCGCCGCGACCCCAGTCTGTATACTGCGCCAGGCTGTAGTCTGATAGGCTGGGTCTATTTTTTCAGCGAAAAACTTCCACGCCGGGTGATACCAACAAACTCTGTTGTGGTATATGGTAGAGTTAGTGTTAATACTAGGAAACATGAATTTATTGGTAAAAAATGTACAATCAACACAATGAAATGGTAATTGGATCTGATGGCATAATACTTTGTTGACAACACAGTGATAACTTGCAAACTTCCAGGGGGGAAATACTTTTGCGCAGCAGTGTATACCCTAGTTGGCCGTACAGTTAAATCTTGTGTTTCTACGTGTCGATTTGATCGAGAAACAAGCATAAACTACCGCAACGCAAAGGTAAATTAAAGCAAAATAAGCTTACTTTACACTACCACATTCAAGCAAATAAATACGCTTGAAAACGTCATTAATGACAATTAAAAGGAACAATAACATTGATTCAACGCTAGCAGTTACACATACAAACATAGACTTCCTGTAATATGTATGGGATATGGCCAATTTAATTGCCATGTTAACACACATTATACTTACTGCGTTAAACCTGGGACCCGGTCAGTTGAATTGCCATACACATGAGCATTTTGGTGAAGCTTCTTCAATTGTACATTCCCGCCAGAATGATCCCTGAATAACACAATATAGTTGGTTGGTCAGTGATTCGGTTAGAAGTGGATAGATATGATCAAGCCTTTAAAACCTATATTTTCTACACATTGAGAATGTTCCAGTGGCAAAAGGATGTTTCTTAGTTAAATATTAAATGGATTGAAATAACCTCTCATTGATACTGATGATAGATGCAGTAATCATCATTGTCATCAAAATAGTTCCTTCACTGTGTATAACAATGTCCTGTTTCCTTGTTCTTATACATTTGGCTCCACTTAGCCATGATCATGGATTGTCACTATTTTCTATTCCTTGTGTATCTATCGTTAGTCTTCACAGTATGGTTAAGATATATTGGTATTTGAATTCATAATGTCATCCCGTGAACAGACCTTTTTTCAATCACAGCTGTCTCTTCTACATTGATACTTAAATACTAAATGATTAACGTGTATGTCCCTTATAATTTGGAAATTCCAAACATATTTTATAATTATTATTTTTTCTTCATCTTTTTAGCCATTGTAGCTCAATATAAAGTAGCGACCGGACATTCAATTTTCATTTTTTATCAAGAGCACAAATTCCATGACTAGTTGTGAAAGACGAATCGCTAATGTTTTGTTACAGTTTTGTTCAAAAACGCAACAGAAAACCCCACCAAAACTTGCTGAAAATTCCATCAAAATCACTGGGCTTTCGTTGGTGTGAGCCGCCATCTTTGCTTTTTATTCATGGCTAAAATACAAAACAATTTAACAAAGTTTTCTGAGGGTACTTTGCCAGAATTCGGCTCGGTCACGAGCGAAATCTAATCTTGTCAGAACAATGACGTCATGAAATGAGGCTACAGTGAGACCACTGCGTCGGCGCATGGTTGAATACCCCCAGAGAAGTGATGCACAATGGCATAACAGCTAGTAATCTTTCAAAGTGTGTTTATAAGATGTGTGTCAAGAAACTATTCGTAACCTTGTCGAATTTAACAGTGTCCACAATAAATTACTTTAAAAAAAAAAAAATTACTTTTTAAGTTAACTTTAAAAAAAAGTTAACTTAATAAGTGCCCACCAGTGGTGTAGCTGGGATTTTTTTCAGGGGGGGCAAGATTTCTGAAATTTTCGTAAAAGGTTGCCCCAAATGTTTTCCCAGTCATCAACTGGTGATTTTCACGTAAGTGGGGGGGGGGGGGGGGGGGGGGGGTGAGGTCAAAAAAATTTGCACGGTCAAAAAAATATCGCACAGTACATGTACTATATGTACAATTTTGCCTTATATTTGACTATTTGGGCTGAATAAGCCCACACATAACCAGTACCCCGCACGCAATCTCGGTCTTTTATCATTTTTTCCTTATTTTCTTTTTTTTCCCCTTATTAATTTTTTTAGAGGAGGCGGGGGCACAAATGGGTTTTTCCCGTCAGGGGGGGCATTTGCCCCCCCCCCCCTGCCCCCCCTGAGCTACGCCACTGGTGCCCACCCCAAATGACATTGCTAAGCGCCCTGGGCACTTAATAGGGAGAATACACTCATATACTAACTAATATTTACCAGTGTTTGTGGGTTGTAAGTATGCCTGATATGGTGACATTGGCTTCATCAATATAAACCTGAGAAGAAATAAGTTGGTAATAAAGTGTGTCAATACATTATAATATTACAATGATACACAACATATATACGGTGTGCCATATATTCGTGCACCCCTTTCGGCCGAACGCATCTGACTGTAAAAAATTCTAGCATAGCGCCATCTCTTGAATACTCCGCCTGGCTGTTGCGTATTGCTATTACTTCACGGGAATAATCAATAGACGGCGCTATCATGTCACCGCTAGCAGCATAGCCTGGGGATACGCAATATCACCTATACACAAAACCATGCACCTCAGGCAGTGAAAAAAATGGCGCGTACAAAGACCAAAGAACAGTGGCCTGGTAACTCTCCAGACATGGATCCAGTGGAGAAATTGTGGGCAATATTGATTGCAACACCCTACTGCACCTACACTACCCCAGCTGATAGCTAGAGTCAAACGTGTTTGGCAGGAACTACACCAGAACAAGGATCTTCTTGCTTCATTGGTGGACAAGAATTGGACAGAACGAGTGTCGGAGGTGATCGAGCACCATGGGGACAATAACTTTAAATAAATAAGCAGGATAAGGTTGTTAAAGACTCTACTAACTCTAAAGACCTCAAGGAATAAACCAATACTCTGAAAAAAAAATGTAACTTTAATTTTAAATCATTATATGTGACTTTTTTTTAGGGGGGTGCACGAATATATGGCACACCGTATTTATACTATAATCTTGTCAGCCATTGCAGCAATGTATCCTTTTTACCATGATTATATTACAAAGTGCAGTTACATGTACTCTTTCACTGAATGTCCCTACTTTATTTCATACTTTATTGCTCTCCTCTGGTAGATGACCTATGTCCCAAATTACATAGCACACCTAATTAGGGGTGTAGGAGCGGTCCCGGGAAATCGAGTCTCACCCAAAAGAATTTAAACAATTCACAAAATTATAAGCTTACTAAAAAATGTCTAACTCGTCAGCTAAATCACTCTTACTTAAAATGCAAATTTATAGTGGAGATCACTTGAAATTAGTTTATTTGGTCAAATCTGGGCATTTCTTATACTCTTATGCTCGCTAAAATATGACACCATTTTGAAACAAGCATGACACAATTTCGACAAATGATGGCGCTCTAACTATCAACCCAGAGTATGTTTGGAGACATTTGGGAATCCCAAGTCCTGCACAAAAAATTAAATCAAGTTCAGAGAGTATGATTTTCTTGAAAATAACAGCCCTACATGTATACATCTAATACCAGCGTTCGCGTTAAGTGGTGGTCCGGTTGCCCGAGACCACCAAAATTAGCACCGGGCAACCAACATTTACTTTTGAAGTTGCCCGGCGGGCAACCAAAAATCTTACTAGAAGTTAACACATGAATTTAAATAGTTTACAGATCTGTGAATGAAACAAAATCAGCTAAATACTAAACCGGTGCCCACTCCTAGACCGGTGCCACTCCCGTTGCCGAAATTGAAGCCTCTAGCGAGACAGCGCCCACGTTCCAAGAGTTACATCACGCGTCTAAAGTATGCTAATAAGTTACAAGAGTTACATCACGCGTCTAAAGTATGTTAATGAGTGTTCGCCGTCATCTCAAGAGTTACATCGCGCGTACTCACGCCCACATGCCCATATATGGGGAGGCTTCAATTTTGCTATTCGAATTTCCTCTCCCATTATATAAGCTCCATGGTAAATACGAGATGATGATGGTGTGAGTGACTGTGATGTGATTATTAGTTATTAGTAACATATTCATGTTTCAAATAAATGTCAAAATTGTGTACAGTATCACAACTGTAACTTCTAGCGCGGCGCATAATCGCATTGGGTGTAGATTACTAAGTTAAACAAAATAAACGCATAAAATACGGGCAACCAAAATTTCTGCCGGGCAACCATAATTTTCTGCTAGGTTGCCCGGCGGGCAACCATATTTTTTTCCTTAATTCGGACACTGTCTAATACCATTCATGACCTTAATTATCAAGGCAATTCAGGGATAAGATTGATTTGAACAGAAAGGTAATATTATACCTAGAGGGGTATCAAAAAGTTCTTGAAATCACCCAGAAGTGAAGGAGCTATATCAATTAAATTTTGTCAGTGTAATCTCTGGTCCTTTAAACAATTATGGTAAATTATAATGGTCCAATTAACTGATTCTTGTGGGACGCCTTCCAGAAGTATATTTGGCTTAGATTTTTTTTTAAATTTGTCATTTGTCACTCATTGTCAGGTCTCAATTTATCTTATCTCTGTAAATGACAAAATGTATAAGCCTCATACTCCTCTGGAAGGCGTCCCACAAGGATCAGTTATTGGACCATTATAATTTACCATGTGCACAGCACCGTTGGAAGACGTCATTGATTTACATGCCTTGGCATCTAGCGCCACCTGTAAAGAAACTAAACATACTTATGAGACCATTTTGGAACCATAATGTCTTTAAGGACCAGTGATTACACTGGCAAAATTTAATCGATATAGCTCCTTCACTTCTGGGGTGATTTCAAGAACTTTTTGATACCCCCTCGTATTCTTGGCAAATTCCTTGGTGCCTGTCTACAGCCTATAATACTCTCACACTCAGGGTCACTGGCTTCTAGCCAGTACCTTAGGCATATAGTTTGCCCCATTCCCCTTCTAACAATGTACTAACTCCTCACAAAAAGTATCGAGACACTTTATACACATGATCCAATAATTAACGGCCCAATAGGGTATGGATTAATCGAAGCCAATAACCCAGTGTATAATTTTGTTCTGCGTATTTGACACCTCGATTGTTGAGATATTGTCATTTCAATGGACGTAGGTGCAGCTTCATAAGTAACAAACTTCCCTATAGACAATGATAGAAGCATGTTTGCAACTGTTTTGAATGATCAGGTTTATGCTTTACACACGCTGTCGTAGACAGTGATAGCGAACACACAAAGTATTGAAGATAAAGATAAAGTCATGGCAAAGATGAAGTTGAATTGAAAACAATAAATCTGTGTTGTACACATTATCTTCATTTTCTGAGTGTATGTTGCATTTTTGTACACGTAGGTAAAGCATAAACCTGATCATTCAAAACAATAAATGCAAACCTGCATCTATTGTCTATTGGGATGATTGTCACTTTTGAAACTGGACCAAACGGCCATTGAAATGACTATAACTCCGCGCCGCAATATCGTATCTCAACAATCGAGGTGTCAAAATGCGCAGAACAAAATTATGCACTGGGTTATTTGCTTTGATTAATCCATACCCTCTCGGTCTGTGAATTATTGGATCATATTAAGTGTCTCGATACTTTTTGTGAGGAGTTTATTTGTTAACTATGTAACACCACCTACCTGCACTGTTGAGAGCATCGCAGGATCAACTAATACACCAGTTTGGGAAGATTTGTTGATGATTAAATACGCATAATTATCTTTGGCGATAGGGTATGGCTGAATCTTAACCTTCTAGAAACAACAATGGAGAAAACAGGTGTTTGTTATGAGGAAAAGAATTGATCTTATTTGAAAAGTTTTGCTTTTTTCATTTTATGTTATGGAGGCAAAACATGGAAAAAGGAAATGAATGATATTATTTATTACACACTGTTCTGACCAAACCCCATATCATAGGGCTGCCTCTTTTTTCATGGTGCATGGTACAGTGTGTGGTGGCAGGTTGTGCGAGGTTGTTGGAAGTTGGGGTTGGGTGGGGTCAGATGATCAGGGTCAGGGTGGGGGTAGCTGGTGTGGGAAGGGATGGGTGGACAGGTGGCCTGTGTGACGGATGTTGTTGGTTGGGGTACAGGTGGAGTGGCAGAGGTGATGATGGGAAAGGGTTGGGTTGGTGGGTGTGTAATG